>VZRR01012423.1:994934-1182356 GCA_013398015.1 Oreocharis arfaki
GGGCACGGGGGAGACACACGGACAATTCACCTGCCCCGGGTAAGAGAATTAAACGCACTGTCTCTTAGCACTTGTGACTACAGAAACACTCTGGCATACACTGCCGCATGTAATAGAGACAAGGACATGCATCCACAGACGCTCAAGGCACACTTCGTAAAGTAGCCTTTTATTGGGATTTCTTCTTTCTAGCCCAATAAAGACAAAAACCTCCAGACATTAGAGGTAAGTGTGCACAGTATGAAAACTTAGGCCTAACATCTAACATGCTGCATGCCTGCTAGTCCACTGAACCATCACAATTATACAAACCATATCAATACTACCTTTCTTTGAGGAAACAAATCAAGGGCTTGCACTAGGGACAGGTAAAGTACAAAATAATTCAGGTGTGATTAACAGTTTTATTAAAGAACTTTAAATACCTGACACATCTTATTAGATGGCAATTAAGCACAACTAATAACTAATGTTTTGTCCATCAGTATATTCCAGTGTCAGTTCTGGCAATCCACAAAAAAAATACCGAAGATCAGATGAGATTATTTTGAGTGCTTAAAAACTGACCATCCACCTTCTGTCATAATCATCTGAATTCCTTATATAAATTAAGCCTTATTGAGCGTATAGACTACTTCACACATTACACCCAAAAGATACAGGAAAAAAACCCTCAACTTAAAATTCAATATCCTTTTTACAGAGAGAACAAAGCGAAACTTCATAAATGCATGCACAAACCTGACAGGCTTTCGGCAGCACTCAGTAATTGAAAAGTCAACATTTACATAGTATGGCTTTCTTCCTAAATTATTACAGGCCTTATGAAAAAAACGGATGAGGAATAAATGGACAACAACTGGAACCAGAACCAAGGCTGTGATTTAGGAGCTTTTGGGTCATCTGTTGCTGTCCTTAGTGAAACAAAACTCAAATTTCATGTAACCTGTTTTCTTCATTTCATAAACATTCCATTTTCTTATAGTAAAAGACATGAGCTACAACCGTTATACCTAAAGAGAATAAACCTATACAAACAAAAAAAAAGAAGAAAAAAAACAGTCAGCTAAAATTGCATCTGCCTATTCAGAACATAACTACAGTCACTGCATGTTCAAGGTCTGTAATACAACAATACAAGAGAAATACAAGATATGCCTACAATGATAAAACCTTCAATTTAGGGTTTAGGATTTTCTGACTCCTGCTCAGAAAAACTGATAAAATCTAGCCTGGACAGGAGCCTTTGCAGAAAGGAGATGAACCAACACTGCTGGGGGACTGTGATTTAATGACATCAGGACTTCTATAGCAATAGTAGCAAAAGAAATCAACCCTCACAGAGTCCATTTGGACCCTATCGCAACAAAGCTCAAGAAAGGTCTTTAGAAAACTCCTCTCAAATTAACAGCTGATGGAGCTGTGTTTGTTCAGACTTGAAAAGGAGATGCTCAAGAGGGATCTCATTGCTCTCTACAACCATCTGAAAGGAGGTCATGGTGAGGCAGGGGCCAGTCTGTTCTGCCATGCCTACAGTGAGAGGACCGGAGGAAATGGCCTTAAACTGATACAGAGCAGATGCAGATTAGGTATCAGAAAATTTTTTTTCAGTGTTAGGGTAGTCAGGCACTGGAATAGGTTGCCCAGGGAGGTGGCAGAGTCACCATCCCTGGAAGGGTGTAAGAGGCATCTTGATCTGGTCCTGGGTAATGTGGTTCAGGGGTTACAGCAGTAGCACTGAGCAATGGTCGGACTTGATGATCTTGTAGTTCTCTTCCAACCTTGACAATTCTGTGACCCTACCAGAAGGCCTCTGCTTCTGCAAGGACCATGTGTCACAGGTCAGCGAACGGGCAGCACTGCAGGTAAGGCCCAGCAGCACAAACTGCTGCTGCCCTGGCCAAGTAAAACCCTGAGTAAGTGCTATTTATGAGCTACAAGACCTTTGACCACATGCAACTGCACCTACTCGAGGCTAAAAAAATGGTGGGTTTGTGGAATGTTACATTATGTTATTTCTAATTGTTACTAAATGATTATACAACTAAATACAACCTGAAGCACAGAAAACTAAAGGTAATAGAATCTTTAATCATCTAGCTACTTATAACCAAAAACTAAAATGAATGTTCTCAAGTAACAAAATTTAAATCGTGCTGGGGGTAGGATGAGAAGGCAGCATCAGCTTTCCTTCTGTAGCATTTCGGATGGCATCTAATAAAAAAAAAAGTTACAACCACACTACTTATTTTGATGTATAATTATAAAACTGTCTCAAAGTTTTGATTGGCATATTTACCACAGGACTTAATTTATTATCTTAGCTTTGTAACTAAGTTACTAAAATACATCAGACTGAAATAAATCTGTTTCAAAATAATGTCTCACAACATCTGTAATGAGTGACAAGATGTATACTTCATTTTTAACTCTTGGATTTTCAAGAAGGGAATATAAATTTCCTTTAAATGGGAAGAAAAGCTACTCAGTGAAAAGGACTGAAGATAAAATCAATAAAGTGCAAAGGATTTAACTAAACATGTTGCTTAGAAACAAAATTTATAGACACGAAAAATACATTTATTTCTCAGGAAGAACACATAGAAAATAAGGCTTTTAGTAAACCTTAACTGAAAGACAGCAAAACTATGCTCAGAGAAAGGCTTGGAAGTGCCCTGAAGTGAAAGCACTTCTCAGAAAACTATCCTTAATAAGACAAGTTGGAATACTGCATAATTTCACAGACATACCTAAGCCAAAAATCCTTACAGCAGAAATATGATTTTCCCTAAACAAGAGTTGAATCTGTGGGGTGGAGGATGTGGGGAAGGGAAGGCAGGGGCACAGGAATAGGGGTTGTATGTGTAAATCACTGAAAGTATCTTCATAAAATTAAAGGTAAGTGCTTTGAAAAATAAAGTCAATGCCTATGTGGATTTAAGTGCACTAGCGATAAGGAAACACAATTATCTGAAAAGTAAATGCCTTACCAAAAGCCCAAAGTGCAGCCCTAAAATATCAAACATTCACATTGAAGCATCTTTTGCTGAGGACTCAACAACAATTCTGCAATTTTCCTCCATTAGCTCACACATCATCAACTAAACTTCACCTACAGACTTCTAACAGAGAGCTGGGTTGAACCCTCTCACCCCCACTAAAAATCTCATGCTGCAGCAGACCAACTTAAGTGTTTAAGACTTCCCTGACAGGAAATCTTACTAAAAAAATTACACTTTGTAAAAAGAATCATAGGAAGACAACACTGCAGGAGAAACTTTCTAAGATGAAAAACACCTGTGGATTCATAAATGGTGGACAGATTTGCAATAAGAATTACTTGAAGCTAAAAAACCTCTCATGTTTTCTGTAGTTTTAGAAATAGTTCAATTCAAGCTGCATTCTTGCACTAAAAGAACAAGTTCAGATATGTTTTTTAAATAAAAATTTAATTTTTGAAGGAATTTGTAACAGCAAATAGTCAAAATTTGATATTATCTCATGCATTAGCAGCAAGAGACAAAATGGCACCATAACAAAACCATAACTAAGCATATCTGAAGAAATGGTTGTTGCAAGCAAGTTTAAATACATCTTTATCAAACTGATTCTTAAATGTCATGCATACCTATTTCAAGTTCAATTTGAGGATATTTTCTTAGCACCCTCAAAAATGTGTTTTATATTAGATTTGCACAGCTTAAAAAAGGAAAACATTCACGTAAATGTTTCTTGCCAATACTCCAACAGTTTGTTTGCTCAAATATCACCCTCCTGTACAAAAGCTCAATTCTCTTAACAACAATCATCTCAAGACCACTAAGGCAGAAGACAATGCAACATCATCCTGACAAAAGAGCACAACGTTAAGTATTACTCTGTGTGATAGCAGCACTGAAGTGCCAAGGCCTTTATATTTTCCCTCCATATCTCTGGGCCTGAATTTGTGCAAATACATAAAGCCAGATAGGGCACGGAAGTAACACACAAGCCTTAGGGGGAAGGAGGTGCCTTGTTTTCTTTGGTTTTTAGCATCTTGAATTTGAACATTCTGGCACATAACAAGAGATTTTTCTACCTGAATTATCTGCATCTAGAAGAAAAAAGAACAGTCTGAAAATCCGGCAGGATGCTTGCATAGGGAAACACAGCTCCAGGGAAAACAAACAGGGGGTATTTATAAAAGTATTGTTTTTCACATTGACAAGACAGAAGACAACTCTGAGGAGCCTAAAAAGATACCAAAGGCTCAAGCTGGCAACCTCAACAGCCATTTTGTTTAGGTTTTCATCTTCCCTTGATTCTACCACATAGGTTAAAAGGCTGAACAGACCCCTAGTAAAGGGAATGCAGATGAACATGAGCACTTCGCATTTCCTAAATGGTTCAGTCTCTTTAAGTGTATTTCACTGAGAAGAATACAGAGGCAATATCTCTGTGATCCACGCAGTAGAGCCTAGGGAAGATGGAAGCCAACAGGAAATGTCTCCTGAATTGGCTTACAGGGTTCAGCAACCTCTCCTGACCTGGCTGCAGATTCCCCACCACTGCTGGAGGCTCACTTCCCACTCCGGCTAGAGTTTGCTCTGCTTTTTGTGCCCATAGCATGGGAACGGAAAGCTGAAAAGCTAAGGGGGCCAGGTGAAGGAAGCTCTGCCTTTGGACCTTACTTAATGCCTTTGAACCTTACTTACTGCTTTTGGACCTTACTTATTGCCTACTTGCTGAAAAAGGGAAAAGAAAGACTGGTACTAAAAATCGCTTTCCTGGAACGAAGTTTCTCCCAAACAGGAACAGCTGAACTCTGCATACCAGATCACAGGCCTACAGCTCAGCATGGGAGCCATCCTACAGTGAGCTGAATCCATCTCAGACACTAAGAAATTCGTTTCAATATTTGCACTCCTACCAGCTACACGGAAATAATTCAGCCATTTTCTACTGAAAAAACTGAAGCATGGGATCCAATTAAGAATTTAGATTATTTCAATCCTTTGAAGAGCTCCAGAAGAGAACAAATCTCTAAAACATTTTTTAAGCTTTAATAAAATATAGTTCTGACTCAAGCACCATGTTAATGTAGGACAATTAAGATTCCTTTTTGTTTTGCTTTTTTTTTTTGAGCAAACTGTATAATCCCACAAAAGAAGCAATAAATAGCTACAAAACCTTACCAAGTTGCAAAGAATTCTTAAAATTATCTCTGCTATAAAAGCAGGACCCAAGATTCTTTGGTTATAAGATAAAACATTAATTTAATAATACCTAATCTCATTATAAGCAAGAAAAAGCAGTTTATACTTATAGATTAAGCAATCTCGCTCAAACCAAATTAGCAAAATAGATAGGATCAACTGCAACTACTTTGACTATATTGCCTCTATAGTTACTCTTGAAGTTAAACTAACTCTCTCTTTATGCCCTAATAAAGTTTTTCTACTAGTATCATTAAATACACATACACACACTTAGAGTATCAAGATTAGAACTGTAAGCCTTTCAAGTTTGCTTTATAAATTTGATGTCATTCTGTGCCAAGCCAATCATACTAACTTAGAGCGTCAGTAACAAAACATCACTAGGACCAGCAAAAAACAGACAGATAGAAACCACCCATGCTACTTTCTAGCTCACTTGGGAAAGCAGAACGATCACCCAGACTTCAAGTTAGCCAAAGCCTCTTAAAACTCACAAAGCTCTGCTCTCCAGGCTTTCAGTGAGTACTTAACACTTACAAATAAATACACAGAGAGGCAATCTATGGGCCAAGCTACATCCAGATGTGTGTGTATGTATGCACACACATACACACAGCCATTCCCATAAAAAGCTTTAAAGTGATTATGAATTACAGACAGGAAACTAATGTAACTTCCTGTGTGGACAGTCTTATCCTAAAATAAATGTGTCCATATAATACAATATTCATCCCCTATAACTTCCCTTACACCGTCAAGCTTTAAGGTGGATATTCAGGATGGCACTGCGATTAACCCACTGACACCTCAAGCCACATTTAAAAAATCTCTTTGAGTACATACAAGCTTCTGCTCACTGTGAGGGAAAAAAGCCTTTTTTAGCCCATACAAATTTTCTTTTTAGACTAAGTTTTACAAAACTGTAACTATTACCTTCATCAAAGTCTGCATCATCTTCTGTATGCTGAGGGAAAGGGAAGCAATTTGTGATTTCAAGTCTGTCATCCACCACAAGACCCAGCAGCACGCCTTGGACCACTTCATTCCCCTGTCCTTCTTCTTGGTAATGTTTAATGATTTTTAACACAACCTAGAACACAAAACAATAAAATCACACTATGCAATGCATTCTTTTTGTCCTCAAACCATCTGGAATTCAAATTCGTTGCACATATTAGAGCTGCAAACCAAGTGAGCTATTGGCTTAAGCACCAGCAATTTTAATACAGGCTGAAGAACAGACAGCCATCCTAATATTACAGGAGAAAAAAAGACCATTAAACGAACCATCAAAATGCAGTACTAAACCAATTTTCTGAAACACAATTCTAAAATGAAATATTGATCTTTTTTACTATAGCTTGTTGCTGTAATTGTGAGCTTTTAACAGTATCTTGCAGGCCCAATAAGCCCCCTCTTGGGGGAAACAATGCACAAGGAACTAACAAAACATCTTCAAAAACTATGCAGAAACTGGTAGAAATTTTTTTAAATGTGCAGACCACATCAAATTTCAATTGCATTAATCTTCCAAAGTACATCTCACTGCTATTTTACTTCAGATGATAGTTCAATTTATATGTTGTGAATGGCATGTCATAGGGTATTTTAGAAAAATCAATGATAAAACAAAGAAATAAAAATATGCACAAATTACTCATGATGTTTTTAACAATATAATTCCCACTTCCTTCCTTAAATCTGAACTCTACAATGAATAATTCTCATGAGATGATACTGTAAATTGGAACAGTATGAACAAAACCACTCAAAAATAGTCAGCCATTTGCTAGCAACACTTCATACTTAAATAACATTTTATACTCAACAACTAGAACTACCTAAGGTAAGACAGGAATCACAAACACAGACTTCAAAGAACTTATGCTTTGTCCAGCATAAGTGGGGTTTATTTTACTAAACTCTAATCCATCCATTCAAAATGCAACAGAAAATGTCTGATGATTATGTCTTCACTAAAGCAATACTACTTTAACGTCTGCTGGCAAACAGACTAGTTTAACAGATTTCAGCTCAACCACCCTTAAAACAGACTTTGTATAAGTACTGGCATTTAATGAACATTCTGCAGGGGAGGGAAAGAAAAAAGGAAGTTAAGCTCATACTTACACATTAGGAACATATATTTGTCCCTAGCTTTCTCCTTTGTTGATTAGCAAGTGTGACTTTTTGTAAAACACTATTACGAAAATGTACTAATGTATTAAAGTACCTCAATACAGGTTAAGTGGAAGAAAAAGGAGACTAGAATAGAAATTATTCACAAATATATTGCCTTCTGGGGCTAAAATGGGAAAATGAGCTTCATATGCAGCCTACTTGGAGGCAGGGCAGAGAGGGTGAAACGGAAAAGAAATAGCTATTTCCAACTAAGTTGGATTTAAGTATCAAACTGGGCTAACACCCACTGATTCCTTGCTTATTTACAGTATCACTCACTTGTGCCTCCCCATGCATCTACATATACTTGCATTGAAGCTTCTCAATCATAGGTAGAATACAACATTTCACTCCAATACACATTCACATCTGTCACTCAAGTCCTTTGCAACCACACCTTTTTATCCAATTTGTTAAAACAGGTCTACAGAGCAGACACACAGAGAGATACTTTGTTAATATACATCTCATTTAATGGTATAACAGTAAGGAAATTAAGATCAGAGGGCAGTGAATCAGTATTTAACAGTGATTGAAGCAGTACAGCAACCACCACTTTGAGATCACCTGGATGTAAATGAATGCACCACAGAGTCAGCACATAATTAATATTCAACTTGCATTTAGTGTAAAGTTAAGGTTTATTATATATTTGCCATAAGCCCTGTCTTCCATAGTCACGGAATCCGTAACTAACCGGCCAGATTACAGCACAGAGAGCTCTCTGTCTATTATACAACTATTCTCAGCATCTTTACAGTCTTGTAAGCTTCACCTTTTCCAGTATTTTTCTCATTTTCTCTTGAGCTCTCTATGCATACTGACTGCCCCTGTTAATATGAATACTGTTTGCCTGTCTGATTTCACTCCAGGAGCATTTGTGATATGATACCAATTTGCTGCAGCGTTTCTGATGATAATTGCTCACAGAAAGCAGCCACAAATGAAATAAGCATGAGCTATCACAGAGTATCAGTGATTTTTCAGAGGAAAAAAAACTAGGAGTTCAAAGCTCTTAAATGTCAACCAAATACCCCAATATACAATGAAGTTATTACATAAGCCTGCAGTTTTCGATCTCCAGCCTGAAGACCAGAGCAAACATTATCCAGAGAGATACAGACCCCAGGGATTTAGGCCTACCTGCAACCTTGTTTTCTAACAGTCTGAGAAAGGGAGCAGAGAAGGTCATGAACCCAATACTCCATATTTCACAACTATTAGGGCACTAGAGAAGTTTGTGTTTATGACTGCACTGGAAAACACATTAGCTACCGAAATCACTTATAAAAAGGTGCATCCAGTGACATAGGATTCTTGTTTTCATTTTTTCCTTTGTTCTGGACAGTTTTATTTAGCACATAAGACACCAGTCTTTTGTACAGCAGACTCTTCCAACTCAGACTGAAAAACCTGCCACCAAAATACTACCATATGACCAAGCAAGAAATGTGCTCTGAAACTTGTGTCTCAGTACTAAAAACAGACCTTCAGGTGTAAAGCAGAACTATTTCTGTACTAATAACATCAGCTACAACACTAAAAATGTCATTTCCATTTGTTTGCTAACCTAGATACAGCAGGAAGAGCTGACCACTATGCAAACACCAGAGCCATGACATTTCTGATTGAGTGCACAAACCAATGCTTCATACTGAATAAACCACATATACCCAAGAAAAATGAGCACTAACTTGCATCTAGACATTTCCTAAAAGAAAAACATGTTATGTTTGTGAAGAATCATCATAGAATCAGAGTAGCTATATTGGTCTGAAAATAAATGTAAGAAGTGTTAATATAAATAATGTAAATAACACAGCACCAAATTTCTCCAAATAACATAAATTTCTCCAAATAAAAAGACCAATTTCTCCAAATAACACTTCAAAAAAATCCCAAAGAAATCTAAATAAACACCAGTATAAGCATCTTTCAGTCAATGCTGATTCACTTTCCAAATACCATTTATAATTCCCATCCAACTATTCAATACCCTAATAGGAGATATTGCCCCTTTGTACAAGCTATACTTGTTTTTAAATACTTGTAGACCCTTCACTGCTATCCCATAGGTACCCAAAATTAACAGTAACCAAACCAAATCACATTTCAACTGCTACTGTTATTTAACTAATGCAGCTGGCCAGGCAGGAAAGGTTATGTTCTTAAGGAGAAAATGTATCAAAAAAACAAACAAACAAACAACCCCTCATTTCTAAACTCTAATACCCTAAACACAAGTCAATAATTATATGCAGCATGATTTAGTAAATTAGCATGTAAGAAATGAACATTCAGGTACATAACGACTCTTCAGAAAAGGATATACAAGTAACTCCTAAATAAAACTCAAGAGTCCCCTAGCCTGGTAAATTTAGTGTTCATGACACCAAATCACTTGGAGTAGCCACTTCTCAGATTTTAATGACTATTAATCCTCAATTAAAAAAAAAAAACCCAGCAGTTCCACAGTGCTCCTAATCTCCAAATCTTCAAAGCACTCCTCAAACATTAGGAATGAAGTCATATTAAAAAAAATTTAAAAAAAAAAATTTAGAAGCCATTCTGAAACTATTAAGAACTTCAAAGATACATATTTGAACTGCACACTGCCAAATTTTAACTTTGGCAACATCCCCCGACATCACAGTTGTTAATTTCAAAAGTTTGTATCTCATTACAGAAATACGTTCTGGGAAGATCCCACTGTAGGGACATGAATATACCATGATGCACATTTCTGCATTTATCTAAAGAGAAACAACAGCAAATCAAAGCACTGAGGATTCACTTATGGGAATGCTTCCTAGAGCTGAACATCACCACGTCAAAACCAGATTTCCAGTACCTGTGCCGTGTCTTACACATGTAAAATCAAACGAGAGAACTTCTCTTAGCCCACTGGATATATGATGTAGCACACTGATCTATAGTCTCAAATTAAGTATTTATATCTTTTTAAATGCTTAACATTTTTTGCCACCCAAGAAAGCTTTGTGGTCACAACCACTAGCATCAACTGCCAGCATCTGGGGAAGAGGATGGGGAGAGAGTCTAAATAACTGTGTTCTGTGGCTGGTTTCAGCATCAAAGTGGAAGGTGCCATGACACTTTCATCCTCTCAGTACTTAACACTACCACAACGGTGATCAATATTTAGCTTGGCAAAAGGGTCTTGAAAGCTATGACTGCTAATAATGTGTGGTATATTTTGAATACATCCATATCACATATGGAGCCTTCTCCAAACTAATTCTTAAAACTCAAACCAAGAACTTTCATATTTGAGGGTTTCAGCATGAGCAAATTCAAGAGAGAACTGATAATGCAGTTTTGCAAATGGATCAATCTCAATGTTAGTCATTACTAACAATGACTGAGGCAACCGTGTTTAACTCAAAGATGCCTAGAATCAACATCTACTTGATACACATTAAATGCACATGTGCCACCTCTGGATAAAGAGTTGAACTGTTGAGCAATTAATATCCACATGAAGACATACCACATTTTACTCTAATTTAGTAGCCGTGTCTCCTTCCCCAGGTCACCCTACACTAAAAGCAAATCTACAACTGGTGTTGTGTTGAAACAACCAATTAGCTATGCAGAAATGAAATTTAATTAAACAGTTCTGAAATCCTCAAGTAAGCATGGAATCGCTTTGTTTTTAAACAAAGACTTGTTTGTTTAAAAAAAATACAAAAAACCTAAATATCATGAAACATGAGCAATGTTAACATTTTAATAGTTCCAGATGAGGTTTTTACACACTACAGATAAGTGCTTATCCTACATTTACAAAAGACAAGTTCTGGAAGCTGACCAAGCAAAAACTTGCCTTGAGCTGATCTGTCTCCTGGCCATAGCACCACCTGATAAGACAATAACAGAGACTCTCAACTTTCCTGCCAGGAGAAAAGGAACTCTGAAGTAAATTAAAGATACCATTGCAAGGACTAAGAGTAAGAAAATGTATGTCTGATACACATAATGCTCTCCTCCAAATGATTAAGGAGACAAATGTTTATAGACACACATGAAAAATTCCAACTTAATCAGTGCAGTCCACAGAAATGGGTTCTAGGAAGCAGTATGACAGACAACATGACAGAAAACACAAAATCAACAGGTTGATACCCTGGTCTCATAGGTGTTGGATAAGAGCCATCATGGCACAAGACTCGCCACCACATAAAGTCATGGCATGAGTTCAGCACCAAGCTGAGTTGTGTGGTTGACAATCCTGAAGGATGGGATGCCATCCACAGGGACCTGGACAAGCTCGAGAAGTGGCCCGCGGGAACCCCATGAGGTTTAGTAAGAGCAAGGGCAAGGTGCTGCACCTGGGTCAGGGCAACCCCCGGGACCAACACAGGCTGGGGGATGAACAGATCGAGAGCAGCCCTGCCAAGAAGGACTTTGGGGTGCTGGCAGATGTGAGGCTGGACATGAGCTGGCAATGTGCACCCACAGGCCAGAAAGCCAAGAGTATCCTGGGTTGCATCAAAAGCAACCAGAAGTGTGGGCAGCAGGTTGAGGAGGTGATTCTGCCCCTCTGCTCTGCTCTGATGAGACCCCACCTGCAGTGCTGCATCCAGCTCTGGGGTCCCCAGCACAGGAAGGCCATGGACCTGTTGAAGTGAATCCAGAGGAGGCCATCAAGATGATCAGAGGGATGGAACACCTCTCCTGGGAGGAAAGGTTGAGAGATTTGGGCTTGTTCAGCCTGGAAAAGAAGGCTTTGAGGCGACCTGATTGTGGCCTTCCAGCACCTGAAGGGAGCCTACAAGGATAACAGGATTTACAAGAGCACATAGTGACAGAACAAGGGGGAATAGCTGCAAACTCAAAAAAAAGTGGTTCTAGATCAGGTATTAGAAAAAAAATCCTTAACTGTGAGGGCAGTGAGGCACTGGCAAAGGTTGCCCAGAGAAGCTGTGGATGCCCCACCCCTGAAGGTGTTCAATGCAGGGTTGGATGGAGCTCTGAGCAACCTCGTCTTGTGAAAGGTGTTCCTGCCCATGACAGAGAAGCTGGAACTAGGATGGTTCTTGAGGTCTCTTCCAACTCAAACCATTCTATGAAACTGAAGATTAGAGGTGAAACTGAATTTCACATGTTACACATTAGTTAACAAGAAATATGACAACTTCTACTGATAAACACAGAATTCATTTAAATGCATGTTCTAGCTCCTCTGCAGAGATCTTTCAATTTTTCTGGATACTCTTATTGAACAGGACTGCATTTTTGACCATTCTTGACATGATAGATGTCTAGACATTTTTTCTTTTCTTCTTCATACTTAACTTCAGAATAAAAGCTCTTGAAACTGTTAGACCAGTTTTATCTCAGGAGAAGTAAAAGAAAAAACTTTAGAAACAGCTTTCCATTATGACCTTCAACATCTTAAAAGTAATTATTTTGGCAGATATCTTCTCTCCTAACTATGTTTGGTGGCCAAAAAAAAAAAAGTATTTTAATTCCCTGAGAAGTAATCAAAAAGATACTTAATCTAAACATTCTGTCAAAAAATCTAAGGCCAAAAGGACAAGACTGAATTGTCTTTAAAAGCAAGGTAACTCCAGAAAAATATTGTTTTGAACAGCAACTTCAGAAATAACAAGTCTTAGCCCTCGCTGTTTTATCAAGCAAGTGTAGCAGTCATCCTTTGGACAGAAAACCTCAAACGCCCAACAATAATTTACCTTTATCTTGACTTGCTAGAGCCTAAACACCAACATTTATAAAGCCTTTGTAAGTACAGTTCTTGGAATAGTAAGCTTACATTTTATGTCAATCAACAGCTAATTCAACACCAGATGTTAAAAGCTTATTTCTGAACTTGACAGAAATTTGGGGCTTAAAAACAATAATTATATAGGAAGCACAACAGAATTATGCATGACATTTCATACCATCTCAATTGAGTGCAAATATCAAAATCTCCTTTTGACGTGAGTGGAAGTTTCTCAGAGCCGAGCCTAAATTCACCAACAATGAACAATGTGTATTGATCTGAGGTGGTCCTCAAGCAGAGGATGCTACATATATTTTCACACTGAAATTATATATTACAGGAGTCTGTCGATTTTGTCTCCTGTAGGTCCTCAGCATTAAACCATTATGGAAATCCATGCTAAATTGAATGGAAAATAGTCCATCTTGAACTTTGAGGGGAATGATGTTACATGCTTCTGTACTATATTAATATTTTTGGGTATTAGGAAGCACATGAGAAGCATCCAAAGCTTTTTGTTCCCTGGGTGTCTTATTGTATCACTTGGTACCACAACACTTGCTTAGTTTGTAAACCTCAAGACTTCAGATAACTTAATTGCAAGAGGGAACATCAGTAACCTTTCTGCTGCACAATATGTGCATGAGGCTAAAGAAAACTACCCAAATGATAATAGATTATTGATTTAATAACCCTTTTCTGTCACTTCTGTTTAGCTTAGGAATCATTTCACCCGGTAATTATAGGAATCTAGATGGTTTTCTGTATTACTTCCTGCTTATAGCCATCTCACTTTTCCTCTGACTGTTTGGTTGGGGTTTTTTTCCAACAGGACAAAGAAGGTGATAATATCCATACACAGCCGTAAGCCAGACATAGCATCCCTTGCCACTTATATCTCAGTAAGCGACTGACTCAAAGCACAATTTTAAGTCAGCGACAGGCCAAGAAGCATTTTATCACTCCTTCCTGAACACTAACTGCTCATGTGCACTGTTTGGGGCATGACTGGAAAAGCTGTACCTTGCTCACCCTGAAGCTTAGTCTAGGAAAAGTAGACATTTGGTTCATTTTTCACTTTCTGAACACTCTTATGCAGATTATGTGTAGCTCAGCAGCATGCCCAATGCAAACTGAAAGCAAAGGTTCAACCACCACCAAAAATGCCCCACAGAAAATACTTCTAGAGTACCTGCTCTTTCAGTTGCTTTATTTCTCTTTTAAAGAAGAACTACTTCCAAACTGCTGCGATTGAAGAGCTCTAGAATTTCCCTAAAAGCAAGAGGGAAAGCCAACCTAACAAGAAAGGGGGCCTCCTTACAGTGACACAGCCTGGCTGCACCTTCCAACAGCCCCAGCTTCCAGCCAAGGTGGTCATTCCCACAGTGCAAGCCGAGATTCCTCCATACACTGCCAAGCGATTGACACACACGCTATTCACTGGAAGCAAGCTCAGCTGCTGTAAATATGGGTTAGTTGCTCACTCATTCTATTACTGGGATACTTTCAAAGACACAAAGATTTAAATAAAAAAAAACAAAGCCTATAAAAAAAGCTATGTCAAATTACAAAAATCACTCATTTCATATAAAACCAGACACACAATACGAAACAGACCATTTCTCAATACCTAGAACTAAAACTGGTTAATATCTGAAGTATAAGATGGAAAAGACAAACTGAGACAAGACTCCACAGGTAGGTGGAGTTCAGACCGAAGAACTGAAATAGTACAGACACTGAGCCTGTTTCTGCACAAGTACAACATTAGAAGGGAAGATTACTAGGTTTTGGTTAGAGGCATGTTGGTTTTTCAGAGGCTGTGTTTTTCCTTGACTGTGCCAGGAATATATGTTCATCAGCTAACGTCTTGTAGGTACCATGAAAGATCTGTTTAAGTCATTTATTTACTCACGTCCAAGTGAGCTGCTTGTTCTTGCAAAAGGAAGAAGTTAAACACAAACTACAGTACATCAAAGGAATAATTAATTAAACTATGGAGAAAAGCAAAGGTTATTAAAACACAGAAAAAAGTGAATTTTAATCAAGGTGTGTGTTACCAAATAGACCAATCTCTTCATCATTTTTGTCCCTCCACATTTGAATTTTACATCAGTTCAGGTTAACAACCATCTCCAGGGTTAATCACAAGCCATTAGCACACTTTAATATTGCCTCAATGTAAGCAAAAATGCACATTACACACGGGTATTGAAACTCCCCATTGCTGTGTTCACACACTGCTATAATGTAGTTCTCTGCAATACAAAGTTTCATAACACATTTCACAGTACATGGATTCAGGCAAATTCCCATGGAAACCGCCAAGACCACTGGCACTGCAGAATCACTTCCTTGTAGAAACATTTCTGTAAAACAGCCCCAGGACCTCAATTGTATGAGTGGCAGGGCATTAGATGTTATTAGCACATTGTCAGGAGGCAGTGATAGGGATGTAATGAGATTAACATCCAAAATTCTGCTCATTACAAGTGGAATAGAGCATTTCCCCAGGACTACTTAGTACATTATTTCTTTTATTTCCCAAATCTCACTGAACAAAAAACTTTTGAAAACATTCAGTATTTCAGGCACTTTTTGCAAATTGCCAATACAATTCATATTTATTATTTGTAATGAATTCAATATCTAGACATCGTTTCAAGAATGAAAGTCAATGAATATACTCCTTCAGAGCACAACAGAAAAAAATTATATTGAAGCAGTAGAGGCAGGCACAGTTTCAATATTTTCTGCTCAAAACACCAGAGCTTAACATTTATACTTCAACATACAGTGGATACATATGTTCTGCGTATTAGTGAATCACCATCCTTCAAGATTCGTGGTGCTCACCAAGCGAGGAGTGTACTTCAAGTACAAGGTTTTCCTCAGCATCAACTTCTAACAGCTTCCTATAAAAAGATTTAAAGATGACAGCCAAAAGCAGCAGGAGCAATTTTATTTAACAGCCTATTCTTTAATCAGATTGTGCCAGACTGTTACCATTTTGAAGCTGAAGAAAAACTGGAAGACAGTTACCCTTATCCATCTGACCTTCAAAAATTAACAAAGTAGGTCAGACCTAGATGGGGAGGAGGGAGTGGGAGCTCATCTGAGACTACTGATCTATTTCAAAACACATACCCTGCACAACAAAATTGGAATATACTATTTAAGGGTGTGTCTTTAAAGCATGACTTCCATACACATTCAACAGATGCTTCCAAGTAACCAGTAAAATCCCTACCGGACATGACTTCCATATCATTTTAATAATTTATAACTTTTTGCACAACAAGTTTTTCCACATTGAAACACTTAGCCTTTCTGGCAAACACTTGGTTATGTGCTAAGGGGCTACAACAGAGACAGATCCTCCTAGTAACAGCTAGTGCAATCCAGAGAACCAAGACTGGATGGAGTCTCAGTTTTCCTGCTGACTTAAAAGTATAAAATTGAGGGGGAAAAAAGCCCCAAACCATGAATGTCAATTATTGCTTCAGCTTTCCCATCTTTCAAACAGAGATTTGCTTTTGCATCATCATCTGAACACTGCCACATGAAAATCACTTCCAGAAGAGTTCCATTTCTAATAACAGCTACTGTGACAATGAGATTAAAAACAATCATTCTAATTTTATCACTGAGAGTGCCAATGGAGAAGGCAGCATGGCTTTCAAATTGCTCCCAAGGAGTGATGACAGATGCAGTAAATATCCTATGTCTCATCTAAAGTTTAAAAAGCTTTAAAACAGTAATTTTTTTTGCATTGATAATAATGCGATAGGAAAAAACCCTAAGTCCTAAGTGCTCAAAATTCAGCCCTACTTTGATGAAGAATTTTGTCAGAGACTGCATACTTTTCTCAGGTATGCATAAAAAAATCCCCAAATATCGATAAGTGATTTACACCTCCAAGCTCCTAAACACCAAAGAACACTTGTTTAACAGGAAGGGGTATGCACATTGCTTATTGCACAGATATGGGCTCCAAGGCACAGGAAGGATGTGCAGCAAACACACTGCAAAGCAGGATACAGCATGTGAGCAGAACAAAGGCAGAGACCAACAACTCTTACATGCTCAAAGCAACATCCTAACCTTCACTTTCCAGAAAAAACCCAAATATTTATAAAAGAGAATTGGCCTGTTATTGCATGTATAAAGCAAAGTTCAAGTGTATCTTCAAACTCCAGTGAGTAAATAAGCCTCTCTATCAACTTCAAAATTTTATTAAGTCAAAAGAAATTAACAGAATGCTTATCTGAAATAAATATCCACATACAAGTCATTCAAAAATATTCCCACCTTATGCTTAAGTAACTTTGTACACGCACATTACAAAAAACATTATCAAAGTTAAGCTCTATTGTCTTGGTTTTAGATTATTGAATAATCATACAAAATACTAACAGGAATGTTTATTACATGAGCCTAATCTTTTTCCATTTGGTACATTAACAATTTATTTACTTTCCATTAAGCTGATATTATTCTGTTATGTGGTAACCTAATTAAACTGCTACGCACTGTTGGTAAAGCCAGTATCACATCTCTGCAATCTTAATGCTGCTGGAAGACTAAAAATAATACGAGAGAACAATATGTTCTAAACTGTACCATCACTGAGAAGGTATTTTGACCTTGTGTGCAAATATGGAAAAACAACACCCAAAATAACCATATCCAAAAAATATCTCTGGCAAAGAAAGATTGATGATAAAATACTACAGCGACAACAAGTTGAAGACACATGATCCTTTTTCAAAGACTAGTGGGGGGAAAAAAAGCGGTTGCTGCTCTTCCTACAAGGCCTTTCATACAGTCTGTAAGATTCATTTAAAAGCTGGAAGAGAAAAAGTCCTAAGAGCGAATAGGGTGTAGGAGTTGTTCAGTTCATACACACCACCAAGGGCCTTTCAGTACTGTACCCACTGGGTTTCTCCCCAGAGCTGGCAGTTCCATGTACACTTCCCTCACCTACATCACACTGAACATCAGCTGCAAAGCTCTAATTCTCTTCCAATAAACTGAAAACCAAAGGAGAACATTTAACAATGTTCAGTGTGCAAGCAGACATAATGCACTGCCTCCGCAACAAAGCCATCACCTTTCACCTCCCAGAGTGAGGTGACAGAGTCAAGGTTAACACCAAACAGGACACAAAGGCAATGATTACTATCTGCTGCATTTTAGAGGTAACATTTTCATCACTAAAAGGGAGGAAGTTATTTGAAAGATATCTGGTGGAAATACTCTTGTCCTCAGTACCAACACAACTAAATCTGAATCACAAGAGCACGATCTGCTGTTTTCACAGGAGCCATAACTACACAATTGCCACACCAGAGACCACTTCGATATGCACGTAACGGGGACAAAAAATAACAAGAACTGTAACTGCTAATGATAGCAGTGTAGAGGGCAACACATTATTTCTCTTTGCATGCAGCAAAAGTAAGAAAAGCCTCTTTTGAAATAAGGTTTTCCTCTTAAAGTTTTGAAGTGTAACACTGCTCAACACATTTCAGCCACCTCCACTTTTAGATTAACTCCTTTTGTCAGCACACTAGTTTCACGGTGTGAAGCGATACCAGATGTTCCAGTTCTAAATGCCTCACTAGGGTACACTTACCATGACACTTAGGAGATGCTGAGTGCACCAATGCACTCTTACAAGTCATT
Organism: Oreocharis arfaki; assembly: GCA_013398015.1. Lineage (NCBI taxonomy): Eukaryota > Metazoa > Chordata > Aves > Passeriformes > Paramythiidae > Oreocharis > Oreocharis arfaki. Next base: position 1,013,748 of record VZRR01012423.1, read on the forward strand.
TAAAGTTTGTGCTCTGTTAGCAAGTATCCACTGCTATCCACCGACAAAACACACTGAAATTTGCATTCTCAGACCATCATGATGCAGGTACTTTACTCACTGCCGTTCAAGAAATTTCACTAAGCCTGAAAAGTGTTATATTCCAAGGAACTTCTTGCCCTTTCAACTTACCAGCACACATTAATGCTTTCCCTTCTGAATTTAAGCACAGATTATACATCAGAAGCCCCCTTCTGGGTTAGATTCATGCAACTCATTGCTAACACATGAAGATTAACAGAATATAAAACAAAGCTCTTCTGTCTTCTCCACGATTCAAGGTATCCATGAATACATCAAGCCAGTATTCAATTCACACACCAACTCTTGGAGCCAGCATAATTTGATCTAATTTTTGAGGGAAACAGGTCAAGGAAAAGCCAACAAGATTAAACTTCAATTTAAAATTCCATTTTAACTCCTCTGGAAGACACACAAAACATAATACAGCCTGAAGGACGTTATATCCTAAAATACTCTTATACAGCTCTGCAATGTCAAGAAACTCTACAAAGAACAGCATGCAAAACCCACCACCTGTGCATTCTTGCAAAGTCTTCAGAAGGGTAAAGAAGAAAAAAAAAAACCACAAGAAATGCTAGGAAAAGCACAATATTCACAACTCAGATATCAGAGACTTCAGCCAGTTCAATATACACTTCACCAGTACTACAAAATTAAGGCTTTGCATGTTAGCAATTATGAAGACAAAGGAATAGAAACCTATAGTAATTTTGAGAAGCCTACATAACTTTTGCTACTTCCTATGACACGTAAAAATCTTGTGCAATGGATGTAACTGTAAAAAGAAAACATATACAGTGTGCGGTGGTGCAGGTGCCTGAGGCCACCCAGGACACGGAGCAAAACACCACTCCTATGCACTGGTGGTTTAGGGCATGAGCTTTATTCCCCACTTTGCAGTCAGGGTGAGAACCCATAATTCCCCAGTTACCCGTTTTACATATTTTGTTGTTATTGGCCGCTGTTCTCCCCTCCCCGTTTTATGTATAGGGTTTTGAATATTCATTACCCCTTGTTAATATGCATATGTTCCAGAAAGTTCTGTTGTACTCAACGCCCCATTGGTTCTCTAATTTGTCAATTTGTTGTCCCCTCCCTTTGTTAAATTCCATTTGTTGTTGTACCCGCTACTCCTCCCCTGTCATTCCCTGCCATTGGTCCTCTGTGCTTCCTCCACCCCTATCTTTCCCCATATAAAACCGCTGGTCAGCCCCTAAAATCTGGCATTTGTCCCTGTCCCCCTTGAAATGAGCTACCTGGAAGCGTATACAGAAGCTCTCCTGTTGCTCTTTTGTCTCGGCCGTGCTTTTCTCCGCCTGCTGCTCGGGCTCGCCGCTGCCCTCTGCACTGTTTGGGTCGGTAGCCTGGGGCAGGAGCAGCGCCCTGAGGCAAGTGTCCTCTGGGGTCTCCAGTTGACCACTGAAGCCACCACCTCCGGGCAACTCGAGCCAGCATCAGCAGTGGTTGAGTAAAAAAGGAACCATCATTTCTATTAATGAAATGATAAAAGCAATGCACATACCAATGCTTTAGCATGAAGTTAAGGATCCAGTTACATTGGTATGCGGGACCCATGTATAAGCAAACCTTTTTCAGTCAGCCAACACTGTTCTCCAAAACCATTAGTGGGTGTAATTTTTTGAATGAATAAATAAATGCAAGGGTAAGATTTAAAAAGGAAAAGTAATTTTGGTGCTAAGAATTTAGTTAGATGAAGAATTATTTTCCTTTACTTTTACCTTCCTTCCTAAAATAACCTAATGCAGAAGATTTGCAGAGAATGAAACACCTTCCCAGTAACAACATAGTGCCTTGTAACTACTCTGAAGGCAAATGTGATTAATAAAAACACTTATCTGGCCTAGCAGCACACTTGCCTTGCTAAGAGAGCCCCATCTCCCATCCCATAGCTGTTATTTCCCAGAAGAAAGTTTCCATATATCCATTATCTACATACCAGTGGTCTGAGACAACCCACAATCCACCACATAGAGTATCTGGTTTTGGGTATTAGTTCAATTTCTCAATTACACAGACTTTGATGCTCATCTTGTAAAAATGCTACTTACCCTACAAGATCTTAGGCCTCTGAATGATACACCAGTTCACTTCTGCCTTCACAGTTTTCTATGTTGCCTGATGCCACCACTAAAGTCATGAGACATGCATTAATATGCCAAGGAAGACCTCCATATGTGCAATTTTAGACAGTGGAGTAGGGTTAGAAGTTTCACTAGGAAAGCATTTTAGAAAAGTCTCCAAGATTTGACAGAAATTTAGAATCTTCAGTTAATCTAAAAATTTCTCTCAATTCAGAGGAGTAATTATTTCTTATGTCTTAAAATCCATCAGCTTATACTTTGAAATGTATTGCACTTTACTGAAAGAAGATTATAGTATCAGTGAACCAAAACTGATTAATTTCAGCAGCTGAATTACAAAAAATTTGGTTCCCACTGAAGAATTTCTAGAATACAACGAACCTGAGGCCATCAACACCACTTGCAAAAAAAAAAAAAAAAAAAAGGAAAGCAAATTATGCCACTGCTTTAGAATTATTTCAGACAGCTTGTGATAATCATAGAATCAGAGAATTGTTTAGGTTTGCAAAGACCTCTAGGATCATCAATTCCCACCATCAACCCAACCCCACCATGGTATTCACCATTAAACCATGTCCTTAAGTGTCACATCTACATGTTTTTTCGAACGCTTTTGAGGGGTGATGATTCCATCACTTCCCTGGGCAGCCTGTTCTAATATTTAACCACCCTTTCGGTAAAGAAATTTTTCCTAATATCCACTCTAAACCTGCCCTGTACCAACCTGAGGCGACTGATTCCCTCTTGTCCTACCATTTGTTACCTTGGAGGCCAGACCCCACTTTGCTACAGCCTCTGTTCAGGGCATCACAGAGAGTGATAAGGTCTCCCCTGAGCCTCCTTTTCTCCAGGCTAAACACCCCCAGCTCCCTCAGCTGCCCCTCATCAGACTTGTGCTCCAGATGCTTCCTCAGCTCCATTGCCCTTCTCTGGACACGCTCCAGCCCCTCAATGTCCTTCTTGCAGGGAAGGGCCCAAAACTGAACAAGGGATTCGAGGTGCAGCTTCACCAGTGTTGCGTACAGGGGAACAATCATCACCCTCTCCTGCTGGCCACACAATTTCTGATACAGGGCAGGATGCCATTGGTCTTTCTGGACACCTGGGCACACACTGGCTCACGTTCAGTTGATGTCAACCAGCACCCCCAGGTTCTTTTCCACCAGTCACTGTTTCCCAAGCCTGTTCACTACTGTGAACACAAGCTTTCTTTGGGCTACGTGACTGGAGAAAACATGATGGAATCTTTATTCAAATTTCTACAACAGGAAGCAAAGACAACAGGATGTAATATTTGGCATTAATCATCTAATCTTTTTGTCATCATGGCCAAAAACAAATACATGCATTCTTATATCTCATCTGAAAGAAGAACCACATTATAAATGTGAGCTTCTAGAGCATTATTTTTTACCCTGCATTTTCTAATTTCTTAGAAAACCTAGACCACGTACACTGGAACCCATTTTCAATCTAAGTTTATTCATTAAGAAATTAAACAGATTAAAACAAGAAAGAAGTTAACTACAGGACACTCCACCTGTACCAGATTTAAAAAGGAGGCCCAAAAAGTAGATACTGCTGCTTCGTTACATATTATGTTTTAAGGCAACATCCTGACATTCAGAACTTCTCCTCGTCATTACAAATACTGGGGTTTTTTTTACTTTACTATTCCTCTGAAATACCAAGCTTTCTAAACATACTTTCACATTCTCACATACAGAGATGACTGATGCATCTTTTATTTTGCACTCATGGACCCAAAAGCAACCTAACTAAAAATGCCTTTGCTTTCAAAGCAGCTCTGTTTGAAAGATTAATTGTGCCACTGCCAAGAGATGGGAAACCAGTGAAGAAAAAGAGATCACCAACTTCCCTGATGCCCACCAGAACTCAGAATTCTTGGCATGTAATCACCCTGGTCATCATCAAGATGACTGATGAAATCTTGTTACCTTGTGAGAGTACAGAGAAGACATTTAAATCAGTGAAGTATTGGAAACACATCAGGAGAATTTCAGTAAGACATTTGAAGGACTTGTGACAGAAGCCACTTTGTTTACAAAGCAAGCAAATTTATGCCAACATTTCTCTCCATCACAGATGTCACAGAAGTTTATGAACCAGTGCTCACATCCTGAGAACACTTCATCTAAGAGACATCTTCAGAAGGTGGAAAGTTGAAAACTTTCATAGTTTTCAGTAAATCACCTCCTTGTGTACTGACTCCATGCAAGAGGCACCACTGAGCTGCACCAGAAGAAAACAAAAGGAGAAGGAAAAAACAAGGCATGAAACAAAAAAAATCATAAGCATTTGCTGGACTGTCAGAAGCAGACCATCAGGGCCACTCACAGTTGATCTGAATCAACAGCAGCTCACAAAGCAGATTACATGCCTGATAGGGAAAAATCAGGAGCAAAATAAATCAAATTACCAGTTGTTATCAAGGCGTATGGCACCAGCCTGCAGCAGGAGCAGTCTGCTATTCACTGCTGAGTTTTTAGGAACACTTCAAAATTGGTCAGTTTTCACCACTCCTTGAAAATGCTTCATGCACCAAAGCCAGACAGACAGACAGCTGGACAGACCAGGGCAGAAAATACATGATTCAAATTTTCTCTTTCACAAGACCTACTATACACAAATACATTATTCTTTCTCTTCCCAAATATTTACTATACTGTGTAATTCCAGGGTAATGACTGAGGACCACCACTAATAAAGCCACAAGCAGGCTTCAAAGCTTGTCTCAAAACTGTGACCCTCTTTCTCAAAACCAGGGTACCAACTCTCTCCTTCACACTTCAGCTGTGCAGCGTTCTGTTGACACCTGGCAAAGATAACAGAGTAACAATGTTTCTACCCTTAAAAAGTAACTTTTTTCTTGCGTCGTTAATAGATTACCAACTCTCTTAAGACATGAACCAACATAAAAAGATCCAGCAGCAAAGCCAAGAACTTTAGTAGATACTCTTCCACTTTAGGCCTGCATAAATCGTCTGTATTAGGAAGGCTCTGTTCTCTACTAAGTCACTTCAACCCGTCCGTTTATTTTATTTCTCATTAAGCAAACGCAGCAGGTCCTGGCAGCCCTGACAGAGAAAGCAAAAAAGCACAACGGGTGAGGGAAAACCCGCCGTGGTTGTCAGCTCTTACACCTGCGCAATTTCCTGGGTATATGGTAAGAGTATGAGGTATGAAAGAAGGAAACAGCAACTCCGAGCACAGAGGCGGCGGGGCTAAAAGATTAAATGGGACATTTAAAGGCAATTTACTCTGCCCTGGCCTGGCCTTTGCTTTCACAGGGCAGGAGCCGCACCCCTCACCAAGGATGAGCATGGGGGAGCTTGGCCACAGCCAGGAAGCTCGGCAGCGGTTTGAAGCCGTTCCTGCCCCTCGGGAAGCGCCGGTCCCGGCAGGACACGGGGCTCCGCCGCGGCACCGCCCCACGGATGGGCCCCGCCGGCGGCTCCACGCGGCCACCCCGCCCGCTCCCCGCCCGCGGAGGCCCCGGGCCCTCCGCTCACCAGCCCGTCGATCTGCACTTGCTTGACGGCCGAGTCTCCCGCGGCGGCGGCTTTGCCTTTGCCCTTGGCGGCGCCGAAGCCGCCGCCGGCAGCGCCCGAGCCTTCCTTGCGCGACGCCATCGCTGCCCCCGCACGGCCGGAAAGGGAAGCGAGTGACACCGGAAACGGCGGCGCGGCCGGAGCGGTGCGCGGGCAAAAGGCCCCGGGCGGGAACGCGGCGGAGCGCGCGCGGGGTCCGGCATTGCGGCGGTGCCGCCTCAGGTCTCCGGGCCGGGCCTGGCTCGGCCCCGCCGGTACCGCGGACCCGGGGGTGCCTGCAGAGGCCGTGCCTTGTCCCAGTTCATCCGGCATGGGACGGGCCGAGACAGCCTTTCCTGCCAGCTCTCCTCTCCACAGAATCATTTACGTTGGAAAAAACCTCCAAGACCGAGTCCAACCTATGGCTGACCACCACCTTGTCACCTACACCATGGCACTGAGTGCCACGTCCAGGCCTTTCTTGAACATTTCCAGCGATGGTGACTCCAATCCCTGGGCAGCCTGTTCCAGTGCTTAGTCACCCTTTCTGTGAAGAAATTCTTCCTGATGTCCAACCCAAACCTCCCCTGGTAGAGCTTGAGGCCATGTCCTCTGTTCCTGTCATCCTGTTGCTATTTGCCTGAGAGACAAGGCCAACCTCCACCTGGCTACAACCTTCTTTGGTTCCACAATGTGGAATACGTAAAAAAATTTTTGAGAAAGGATGTTCTTTGATGTTTGATCTTTGTATACTTTCAAGCCTAATCAACAAGAAAGGACAGTTAATCTGTGAATCAGATAGCAGCTGTTATGAACAGGGCCGGGGATGCTGGCTTTTGCATTTGAATAAAGGATGTTAATCAATTAATTGTTATATGTTGTTACAAAATTGGTTCATAGGATTCCTGGTTGGATGGTTAATGTGTTCACTTGTTAATAGGTTCATAGTTGTATCTCAACTGTTAATTAACCCATTGTTAATAAAATTATTGGTGGATGTGTAATGGGGAGACTGCAGAACCCTCTAGAACCCATGATGTAATCTTATTCCAATAGAGAGGAGGGTGATTAGATCTCTTTAACATGAAGAGAGGTACCAAGCACCATCACTGGATGTCATCAGATATTCAATGAGCCGATCAGAAGACCCTAGACATCGATGAGTCAAATAATGAGCCAGTCAGAGGACCCTAGACATGAACGAGCCAACCACTGTAGCTGTGGAGGACAGAAGCAAGGGAGGTGCCATGCCAGACCTGGGGGTATGAAATGTATCGTCCTTGACAGCAGGGCATGCCTCCGACTGCCTCTGACCGCCCCTGACCCAGGTCAAGCACCAGTGCCGCTCCCTTTGGTTTGTGCAGGGCAGACCGCCCACTGACACTGAGGTCTCCTCTTGTCACGTGTAAGTTGTTTCTCCTTAAAATAAAATCTTCAAAAATTTTTAATTGTGAGTTCGTTTCTCACAGCAGCTAATAAGGTCTAAGTGATGTCCAGGCATTAGAAAGAAAAATTACTTGTTGCCTTGTTAAGGTTTAGTGCTGGATGTGCTACAGTGATCTCAGACCTGGGGGAGGTTAACAGAGATCTCAGGAAGAAGGATGTACTACTGACAGTGGACACAAAGAACACAGAATTTATGGGCCACAAGGACATTTGGCAGAATTCCCAAGATAAGGAAGAAACTAATAAGGACAACACAGCAACTGTGCTGAATCAGCTGCAACGGGGTGAAAGGTAATTCCGGCACTAGGAAATCATGACCGCCAACTCAAGAAACCCACCAACTCAAAGGAAGAGAAAGACTTAGTATGTGGGCCAAATAACATGAGAAGCAAGAGAATGATGAGGCTGGCAGCTGATCTGAAAGCCTCACAGAGTCAGACTTAAAGACAGTCAGAATTTACCCATGAGATTTTTCAGTCACAGTGAAACTCACAGTGAAACCCACAGTGAAAGCCAAGAAGATAATCAGCGACAGAAGATGTTCAGGACACAAGGAAAAGATGTTCTTGTTATGGAACATTAAGTGTGTACAAGAAGGAACTTGCATATAATATGGAACCAACTATACTTTCACTTGTATAGCTAATTGTATTGCTACTTGAATGGTCATTGTTAGACAGCCTTGTCATTGTTTGCTCACAGCCAATCTTAATAAGCCACAGTAATTGTGAAAAGGTGTAAGAGCAGCAGCAGAAAATAATAAAAAACTTCTTACAGCTTTAGATTACACTCTGTGTGTCATTATGTCCATCTCAACAAAGCGACAAGAGAATCATTAACCAATAGGACATAGAACACTAATTAATAAGAGAACTAAGTAACTTCTAACAAGTGAACATTAGTGCATTTGCTAAAATGTATAAATAGTGAAAAGTTTTGGTAGTTGTTGTGCTGGCTTTGTGGATTTGCCAGCCAGTGCCCCTTTCTGCACAGAACTGTAAATAAATCACATACCTCACCTCTGTGTGGATTGGCCTCTTGCACACCGGGTGAAAGAACCTCTTTGGGCAACACTCTCAGGGAGTTGTAAAGAGCAGTAAGGTCCCACTTGAGCCTCCTTTTTTCCAGGCTAAACACCCCCAGCCCCCTCAGCTGCTCCTCATCAAGCTTGTGCTCCAGACACAGCTCCCAGCTCCGCTGCCCTTCTCTGGACTCACTCCAGCCCCTCAATGTCTTTGTTGTAGTGAGGGGCCTAAAACTGAGCACAGGATTTGAGCTGTGGCCTCACCAGTGCTGAGTGGAGGGGAAGGGTCACTGCCGTGGTCCAGGTGCCAGTTAGCCCCTGGCAAACCATTTCTGACAGCCCAGGAACCTCCATCTGTGCATTTCCATGTTATACTCACATGAATATCCAGTTTTAATTTACAATATAATAAGAATCATAGAATATGCTGAGTTGGAAGGGACCCATCCGGATCACTGAGTCCAGCTCCTGGCCCTGCACAGCACATCCCCAAGACTCACACCATATGCCTGAGAGTATTGTCCAAGCACTCTCTGGCTGTGTCAGGCTGGTGCTGTGACAGCTTCCCTGGGGAGCCTGTTCCAGTGCTCAACCACCTTCTGGGTAAAGAACGTTTTCCTGATATCCAGCCTAAGCCTCCCCTGACTCAGCTTCATGCAGTTTCCTCAGGTGCCTCAGGTAAATAAAAAACTGGTCATGAGGGTGAAGAGATCTGTACCTGCCCCTCCGCTTCTCCTCCTGAGGAAGTTGTAAACTGTGATGAGGTCTCTCCTCAGTCTCCTCCCAGGCTGAACAGACCAAGTGACCTCAGCTGCTCCTTGTACAGCATCTCCTCAAGGCCCTTCATCATCTTTGTTGTCCTCCTTTGGATTCTCTTTAACAGTTAAATGTCTTTTTTACATTGTGGTGCCCAAAACTGCACACAGGACTCGAGGTGAGGCCACCCCAATGCAGAGCAGAGCGGGACAGTCGCCTCCCTTGCCCGGCTGGTGATGCTGTGCCTGATGCCCCTAGGACAGGGTTGGCCCTCCTGGCTGCCAGGGCACTGCTGACTCATGTCCAACTTGCCATTGACCAGGACCCCCAGGTCCCTTTCCACAGCGCTGCTCCTGCCTCTCATTCCCCAGGCTATTCCCACACAGCCAGGGCTGCCCCATCCCAGGTGCAGAATGCAACACTTGCCCTTGTTAAACTAAATATGATCAAATAGTTTTAATTAAAGAAAACAAAGAGTAGGAAGCAGTACTATGGTAATATAGTGACTTTCAACTCACGTCCGTGGACTGCTGGAGATCTGTGGAATGCTTCAAAGATGTTGTTGAAGGGTATTTAAATAGGAAAACATACCTTCCAACAGTAAATGCACAGTGCTTTACCACTGGCAAATTCTTAGGCATCTGAAAAAGAAGGAAAACTCCTGGGATAATACAAATGTGATGTATTATTCTGGCCTATGAAGTTTCTGAACAGAAAGTCAATGTAATTAAAAAAAGAAAACAACAAAAAAAACCCACCCTCCCCATAAAAAACAACCCCAACAAAATACCCCAACAAGTAGCTACAGCACAGAACATCCATGTTCAAAGAGATTGCTGTGGGCACCCAAAATAGCCCTATTTGAGGGACTGGCATAGGCTCACTACTTAATGCACTGCCAGAATAATTGAGTCAATTTTGTTAATTATGATTAACATGAAAAATGAAAAACAAATATCAACTTTCTACTTTACAAAACTCACCAAATCACTGGGGGCAAGAGGCCATAAAAAATTTCACCACTGAAAACTCTGAATTCTTGAAAAGGAGGCCATGAAAAGGATGTCAGTGTGAAGAATTTTAGAAACGTTGCCCAAGCTACTCAGGAAAACCACAAAACAGAAGACTTTCATCACAAAATACTTTAGAAAATTCAAGCAGTGCACAATCTCCATTAATCATTTTTAAATTACACTTTAAATCAAAAGACAGCTGGAACCAACCAAAACCCTTTAATTCCCCAGTCCTGTTTAAGTTAAAACCTTGGTGAAACTGAGATGTGTCATATCCCCCAAAGCACCTCTGCACCATATCAGGGCTATGAGCAGAACTAGAGTTGCTAAAGAGAAATTATCTGATTAGGGTTCAAAGATATAATCCCTTCCAAATCATCAGACTGACTTTACCTTAAGGGCTAAACCAACTTGAGTTTCATTTGTGTGTGCTGCAGGCTAAGACCATGCACCAGAGATGGGCTAGCCTGCAATGACTTGTTAGCACTTGGTAAATGGGTCATGTCTGAATTTTGTGTTTTTCTTCCCTGCCCTCTCAGCAATTCCAAGTATTTCTAAGCATAATTAATACTTTAATTTCATTATCACAAAGTGCAGAGGAATAGGGAAGAATCACTTAGGATACACATAGCAGTCTGTACTTGCACTGAGACACAACAACATCCCACATACAAACTTGCACAAATAACTACAATTGCCTAAACCAACATTAATTATGTTAAAAAAATAAATAATTTTTTCCAGTAAAATAATCTCCAAAACTCAGTGGTGAAAGATTGTCCTATCACAAACTTAAAATTGCCTTGCAATATCTTGCAGTTTACAGAAGTTTCAAGTTCAGAAAATTTCAGCATTTTGAAAGAGGAGAGGTATTCAGGCTTGAGCTTTCAAACGCAGGCAAACAGGCATGTGGCACATCTCTATATGAATACATTGGTGACCTTTTTCAGTGTGCCACCAAAGGGGACAGACCTACGCTGCCTCAGCAGGCCAGTGCACTGCTTACAAATGAAGTAAGAATCTAACATCTTTTCTGTGTAAAGTAAGGCTTGTATTTGGGAGGAGTGTAGTGAATTTAAGACCGTACTTAATCCTTACATTCAAGTAAAAAGCTAATTTTTCATAATTCTGTGCTTGACATGGCCTCTGCTCCTTTTGAAATCCCTTTCTTATTCACAGGACATCTTTTGATAGGAGCCTCTCATTTACAGAACACTCTCATATTCCTTTGGGAGAGTGAAAATCCTAATGACAAGAGGTCCCTCTGTGTATCTGTGAAGGTATCTGTGGTGGGTTGATCCTGGCCAACAGCCAAACACCTACTCAGTTCTCATCCCCCAGGATGGGGGGAAAACAGAGGGATGGCAAGAAGACCCATGAATAACATTTCTGAAGCCATGGAACAGACAAGATCTATTCAATGCTCATTCTTTTCTTTCCTTTGTTTCCCCCCCCCGCCAAAAAAAAGGGGCCAGAAGAAGATGTAACAGGGACCCTCCTGTGTCACCAGCAGATGCGGTTTTGCCAGGTGCATGCCTGGGTAACTGCATAGAACCTGTAACTGCAGTTATGTTCAGCAGCAGTCTGCCATGTGCAGGTAATTCCTAATTCCAACTCCAGGCTCGGGAAGCAGCCTTGTGTATAAGCCCTGTGTAATTCAGGAGTTTCAGCTATTTGTGTCCTGCTGACCACAGCAATTTAAGACTCAAGGAAATGAAATATCCCCGGGCAAACCCACCCACGTTAAGGAAGGTTCTCTCTGATAAATGAGGCAGCACTCCATTCCCAGTTTGGTCAGATATCACTGATCACCAGCTCACACTCACTGGAGTCAGGACCTTTGCATACTTATTTCTACAGCATCTACAACATTCTGTTTCACTGATAAATATTCATCTTCTGAAGTGTTAGGTATTCATCCAGTGTTTACTACTTTCCAGAGAGGAGCTCAGTGGGAAAATTTAAAATCAGGCTACATAAATGCATGGGCATTTTGTGCAGATGGATTTTTAATTACTGTTATTTCTCACAAGGCTAGTTGTGATTTTAGAAGTTATTGATACCAATGCTGAGGTCTATTCCACATTTTTTTTTCTAATTTTCTTCAAGACAATCAAAATGAAGGAATTCGTTTTATTGTTGGGGGGTTTTTTATTTGAAGTAGGAAATGGAAAGTAATAAGGTGCAAGAGTGATAGAAAAATGGTAAAAGTGGGAGCTGCAACAGCATAGAAGCCCCCAGGGACAAACATCAAATGCAATAGGGAACCATGGGAGCAGAATATAAACTTGGAAATTCAATTTCTTTTCTGTAAGAATGGAGGTTTCAGAGGCCATGGAAGGTTTCAGCCATGCTGTTACACAGGCAACCTTTTAGCATTTACTGGACTAAATGTAGAAGCATTATATTAAAAAAAAAAATGGACAGCAGCATAATAAGGTATTTCTGCATGTGAAGGAAATATTAAAAAATATAAGCTCTTTCTTTGGGAAAGTTTGGGTGCTTTTTCACCACTCAACCTTTTTTCTCTGCTTTTTTCAATAAATGTTTTCCAATAAGTGTTTTTAGTTACGTTCTATTCTTATCAGCTTTTATGTTTCAGGTGTTTATAGCTATTTTTTATTATTAATGGATCATTTACTACAGCACCTCAAACCCATTAGCATACAGCTAACAGGAACAAAAACATGACAAAGGAATTAACAATAAAATTGCCTAATTGAAAATGTATTTGATAAAACAAACTCAGACATTTTAAACGCTAATTTTGGCCTGTAAATCAAAGACAAGGTATTTCACAAATACCTTGTCTAAGCAGAGGTACACTGTTCGTAGAGTATCAAGTGAGAAAATTATGTAAGTGTAGGGAGCGTGTATGATTTATTACCACACTGTAAAAACTCCTTTTCTCTCTTCCCAGTAAACCAGTTTCTCCCTGAAATCAGTGAAAAGGCGAAAAGATACGTACAGTATCTCAAGCAACTGAATTGAGTTCTCTGGCATATATTAGAATTTTGACCATAAGTTAATTTCTTGTTGGAGGAAGGCTTCCGACATAATTTCTCTTTTGATGTCAATTTATTCAGCCTTCTCTTCTTAATCAATTAATTAATCCATCAGTCATTAATTAATTGAGCCTTTTGATTCTTGATGACACACAAGCCATCTCACGATGAATATAAGAACCTTCTCTGAGAAGAACAAGAACTGAGGAAATGGAAATAAGCATACCAAAAATCAAAAATGTTTTTTGTCTTCTGAGCTTCCTGTCATCTCCAAGGTAAGACCACGTAGGTGCTTAAGAGAACTAAAATGGACTTATATTTACTTTCTATCAGAAATAGGAAATGGGGGAGAGGGATGTTCTGCTCAAAATGAAGCAATAGGCACAACAGGAGATGAGGTGTAAAGCAACACTCTGTCCTTCCCCTCTACCTACCTCGCATATCAGGTATAGGATAGTGAGGCTTTGGCAAGGTATCTTCCACTCTCCTGTGTTCTTCACAATTCACAAATTGAAGTTACAATTCCAGTCCTGGGTATTCCATTAAGATTGCCTATTTTTTTCTACATTATGGCACTCTCACATCCTTCAAGGGCTTCTACAGGCCCGGTGAGTAGAGAGGGAGCTGTACTGCAGCATGTCACACGTGGTGCAGAATGGCTAACTGGTGCAGATCTTGAGGAACAGTGCAGTAAGGGAAGGCTGCTCCAAAACAATGTCTTTGTGGGTCCTTTAACTGGTGCAGATCTTGAGGAACAGTGCAGTAAGGGAAGGCTGCTCCAAAACAATGTCTTTGTCGGTCCTTGCAGGAGTATGAGACCAGTTGTTTAACATGTACATCTTAGAGCTGCACCAACCAAAAGTGCTGCATAAACTAAATTATGTGTATCAGAGATGTGTATCTATTCAGAAAGTTTAGTTAAATTGAGTAAGATCTGATTCTGTTCATCTTTCATGTGAATTTAGCTCAAGGTCAAAAAAGAGAGCAAAGCTGGTTTAACATTTGAGAAACTGTCAAGAATCCCACTGATTATTTTCATCCCTATAATTTCTTTCAGCTCTAGTAAGAAAGGTAAAGTTGCCTGCAAAATATCTTAAATATCTTCCTGTGATACAAAATTTAAAAGGTAGTTAATGTGGGACATACAGTGATGGGTCATTATGGTATTTAGGCCAGAAATAATTTTCTAACTAAACAGTATGGTAATGGTAGAGCCAGAAAAGCAGAAAGCTTTGTCATACAAAATTCTCATCTGCTGAGATCATACCAGTCCACAAAGGAAAAACAGAACTTGTCATAGCCATGGTTATTATAAATCCAGATACTGCATTTCCATTAAAGATCAGAAAAATAGGCACTGTAAAAGAAGAATGTACTCGATGAAGACTAAAATTCAAAAGCTCAATACCAGCCCTAAGGCAATGAAAGGAGGGGCCAGCAGTGAATAATATACATTCTGACAAATACAATTTAGCAGTAAATGCTTCTGAATCTTCTTCTATGGCCTATACATACCTCAGAAAAATTAATAAAAAATACACCTACAAAAATATTTTCAGATACACTCCAACAGTGTTTTATGGCTTGTGTTTATTATAGGTTTTTTGGAAATGTTGAAATTGAAAACCTTACCCTTTTCTTTTTTTTGTAAATCAGTTAACTTCTCATATTTAAGCACGATGCTACGACTTACTGCAGATAACCACTGAGCACATTTGCCCAAAGCAACACATTCAGATTAAAAAGGTCTGACACGGGACAACTTTGGGAGAATCAGAAGCTATTTTCTCAACAAGCTACAAGCATTTGAGAAGTGCCAGCTATAAAGGGAAATCCTTGTTACTAGGCCTACATCAAAGCTCCTTTGATAAAGAACAGCTTTCGCTTCAAGTAATCCATGTCACAGCAATTTTGTTACTTAATTCTACTACTGCATTACCTAGGACTCAAAACCAGAGCTGAACTCATTTATGCCAAGAGATAGTCTGCTCTGCAGAGAGCTGATTTTCTGCTGGAGCACATTTTGTGTGCAGTGTGCCTGGTGAAGCCTGGTTTCCTGTGATGCCTGGTTCACCACTGCACAGGCTTGGGAAGTTCAGCCTGAAGCTCTCCTCCAACTTTGGATACAGAGAAAGAAGGTCTCCTTCTTCAGTGACACCTTTTTTTTCATAAATACTGTCTACTTACCCACAAGGTATTAATATTCTTGGTAAAGACACATGAACTCTTTTGCCAGATCAGAACTGTACCCAAAAACCTGTATCCTGTCGAGCAGCAAACAAGGGCTTATATTTCAGAAAAATAAGTTCTCCATTTCAAAATCTGTTTCCTATCTTTGGACAAAGCAAGTTACATTAACAAAGGTAATGTTTAAACAACCTCCACATTCCTCCTCATGCTCACTTCTACAATGACACTGTTGGTAGGCAGGCTACTGAAGATGCAAGTGGTTTGTTAGTTCTTCAATAAAATCCTCACTTTAAAAAAAACCCAAAAAACCCAAAACCAAACCCCTCAAAACACTAGAACACTCAAAACCCCAAACTCAAAGGCCTTTGGTGCTGCAGCCAGATAATTGATGAAACTCCTTAATTAAAAATACAATGGCTAGTAATTTCTAAAAGGTATTTTCCTCTGAACTTTACGACAAGCTGTGCTGTGCTATAGTCAGTCTCTGTAAGGGTATGTGGAATGTGAAAGCATTTGGTTCATTACGTTTTTTCAGTATAAAAGACATTACAAACGAGGGCAAGTGAGCTATTAAACACACACAGGTGCATAAAATTGCTGAAGAAGCAGGTGGTAACAAAGACAAGATTGAGGAGCAGAGGACTTGAGGCCATTAAAGATGCTGCCCAGGAAGGCATTCTGAAGAGGGTAAGCCTGAATCTTTTCTCTGGTAAGAATGGGAAAATATGATTGTTGTGAGTAGCAGAAGATATTTAAGGGGGTGTATAGGACTGCAAAACTTCTTATGGGATATCAGCAGGAGTCTGCAAAACTTTCTATGGGATGTTCACAGAACTGGCCAGAGACAGGGAAAGGAAGGATCAGGGAGGATCTAGGAAGACATATGGGAAAATGAGATGTAGGGGGGCTCACATGTGAGCTGGAAGCATTCAGTACATTTGTCTTACTGAGCTCTCTGCCTGATCATGCCAACTAGTCCTATCTTTTTATGAAGCTTGTTCCTAACTTTTCTTTCTCACCTAAATATCCTGCCCCAGTGAATTTAATCCCGTGGATGTGTCATCTGCTATCAAATTTAAACTGGACTAGCCAGTAAGCAGGAGGAGACACACGTACATGCACAGGAGGGTCAGTGTTCAGGCATGGACATTAGATGGACCGAGGGGCCATGGGGATTTGTGAATGAGGGTGTTCTGCTGAGTGCAGGGAGTGAGAGTGTGTAAGTGATCACCTGGGCATTTCAGTCCTGTTCTGCTGGAGAGGGGGAGCAGACGTCACTCTCTGTACTTACATTATGTGTCATTTCTGGTAGAGTTGTCTCTGCCATGGCAGTCTGAATGGCTGGCTCTGTTAGTGTCTGCTATCCTCTGTGTGCAACACTTGTCCAGGACATGTGGGAGCATAAGAATCCTGCTGGGTCCAGAGCGGCTGGATGGTATGTGGATGGATTTCATCAGCCAGGAGCAACAAACCCCAGGTACCAGAGATGCCTGGATTCAGCACCTCTCATGAGATCCGCAGGCTTATTTTTTTTTAAAAATCCACTTTACAGATGGCTCATGGGAATAGTAAAAGAACTGAACTTGAATATGGTGAATTTTAGTATATGCAAAATACTGTCAAAATATGAAAGAAAATGCTGAGAGAACTGTTCTCTGCACTGCTATAGTAGTCTTATAGACATTATTTTTAACACTTAAAATTTATTAAAAATAAATTTTAAAAGAATTACATAAAAGTGAAATGCAATTTACATAATTGTACTGAAGTAGTTTATCATCCAATTAATGCCATCTTCTGACCAATAAAGCAGGAGAAACCTGTGCTGTTTTGCGTGCTAGCCGGCCTTCTGAACATATTCCACCATACCAACTGCATTACAACTGTAATGATACTATTTATCAGGGGAACTGTATCTCGTATATAACACCCTACTCTGGGTTATATCTTACTGTGCACTTATTTGAAAAACTAGTTCAAGCTCTCATTTACTTGTTTTTCACTTTTATTTCCATCCCGTAATAGCAGCTGTTATCACTGGTGATTCCTCATTCTAGTTGAAAAGTGTGGAAAGTGTTCTTAATACGGAATAACTGCCTGTCTTTGGGCAGTTACTTAGTTGTCATCACACACACACACAAAGCAAAAACGAACAAGCAAAAACCTACTTGAAGAAAAAAATATTTTCTCTAGTAAGGTTTTACTTTGGAGTTTTGCTAAATGTTTTTGTTTAACATTTTCAATAATGAAACTGTGCAGTTAGATAGGAGAACTGGGTCATCATGGCATTATGGAAACATGTCAGCCACAGGACTGAAGTTTAATAAAGATTTTTATATACAAGACTATGTCTAATAATGAATTCAACATATCACTTAGCTCATAATAAGGCATATATCCATGTATGTCCGTGATACTCACGAGCATGCACAACTGTCCCTGCACAACTGAAGACAGTTGGGAAGAAGGATTTAATGGCAGAAAATACTGACAACAGCACAGTTGGATCCCATGGAAAATATTCTCAATCACCTGTTCTTTGCGCTTTTCATCCTAAGTGCTTTGAAATATCTTCCCCTGTAAACATTCGAATTTCTAGAATAGTAATCAAATCCTTTATTTCCCAGTTTAACACCAGCTAACTTGCTTGGAAGCTCTAATTTTCCATATCTATTTGCTAGCAAAACGGCCAGTATGACAGCTGGCTATTTGCTTAAATGACCTTAGAGCAGCCTGACTGATTACAGCAAACTGGCAGGTGCTTGCCATGGTTTTGCTTGCAGTACAGTTGTCCCATGCAGAAAGATGTCTCATGTGGAACCTGAATAGCAAGACAGATGTCTCCGATTATCATTTTGATTGTGTTAAGGTATCACATCCCCCTTGCCTGCCTAAAATAGGGGCATTAAGTTCAGTTTCTTAATGCCAGATGTCTGGTGTGCCCATGTTTTCTGTTGGACGGGGAGGAGTTTGTGCAGTGGCTTTTTCAATGACGGCTGTGTCCCCAGACTGCAGTGCAATTAAATTATTTGTCACAGAAAAAGATTGATTAAAATGTAGAATATGTGCTTTTCAACTTCGGTTTTGTGCACACTGAACTCAGATTGATGTAGCCAATACAGGCAAACAATATAAATGGGCACTGACGAAGCCTTCCTAAGTATTCCTAAGCCTTCCACGTAACCAGCGTCAGGGTGAGAGGATGTAGTGTTAAGCTGTGCCAGGAGAGGTTTAGATTGGACAGTAGGTGGAATTTCTCAACAGAAAGGGTGATTAGACATTGGAATGAACTGCCCAGGGAGGAGGTGGAATCACCGCCTCTGGAGATGCTTAAGGAAAGACTGAATGTGGCACTCAGTGCCATGGTCTGGTTGACAAGGTGGTGTTGGGTCCTAAGTTGGACTCGATAACCTCCGAGGGCTTTTCCAACCTTATTGATNTGCCCGGCCGGTCCCGGTGCTGCGGGGGAGACCCGGGCGCTGCCCGGCCGGTCCCGGTGCTGCGGGGGAGACCCGGGCGCTGCCCGGCCGGTCCCGGCTCTGAGGGGGAGGCCCCGGCGCTGCCCGGCCGGTCCCGGCTCTCCGGGAAAGGCCCCGCCCGGGCCTGGCGCAGCTTCCGGGGCAGCCGCGGCCGTTCCGGGCGGCGGAGCGGGCGCCATGGGGGTGACGNACTTCGGTTTTGTGCACACTGAACTCAGATTGATGTAGCCAATACAGGCAAACAATATAAATGGGCACTGACTAAGCCTTCCTAAGTATTCCTAAGCCTTCCACGTAACCAGCGTCAGGGTGAGAGGATGTAGTGTTAAGCTGTGCCAGGAGAGGTTTAGATTGGACAGTAGGTGGAATTTCTCAACAGAAAGGGTGATTAGACATTGGAATGAACTGCCCAGGGAGGAGGTGGAATCACCGCCTCTGGAGATGCTTAAGGAAAGACTGAATGTGGCACTCAGTGCCATGGTCTGGTTGACAAGGTGGTGTTGGGTCCTAAGTTGGACTCGATAACCTCCGAGGGCTTTTCCAACCTTATTGATTCTGTGATTCTTTGTGCTGATGTGTGATTAAACTACTGTCTCTGCGACAGCAACTGTGATTTTATCAGTACAGTGAACTAGCAAATAAGAAAACTCTGTATTTCTGATCTTAGCAAACGGCAGGAACCAGCACAGCACGGCAGAACAAGGGCCAATGAACGAGCCCTGAGGCTACCCGTGTGCCGGGCTGGACGGGCAGGTGGGACACTCCGGGGGCGGGGCAGCTCCCCGCCCGGTCCCGGTGCTGCGGGGGAGGCCTCGGCGCTGCCCGGCCGGTCCTGCCCCGGCGCTGCCCGGCCGCTCCCGGCGCTGCCCGGCCGGTCCCGGCTCTCCGGGAAAGGCCCCGCCCGGGCCTGGCGCAGCTTCCGGGGCAGCCGCGGCCGTTCCGGGCGGCGGAGCGGGCGCCATGGGGGTGACGAGACAGAAGCACGCGAAGAAGATCATGGGCTTCTACAAGCACAACTTCCAGTTCCGCGAGCCCTTCCAGGTGCTGCTGGACGGCACCTTCTGCCAGGCCGCGCTCCGCAACAAGATCCAGATCCGGGAGCAGCTGCCCGGGTACCTGGACGGCGCCGCGCAGCTCTGCACCACGCGGTACGGCGGGGAGCGCGCTGCGGCATCCCGGGGCCCTGGGGAGGAGGTGGCGCTGGGGGCTGAGCGTAACTTGCAAGAGGTTGGGAGCATCCCTCAGCCCCGGCTGCGTTTCCGAAGGTGGCACGAACTGCTGGGCCAGCGGTAACCCCGCTGTGTGAGGGAGGGCCGGGTGGGTTTCTTCCCACTCGCGGCGTCTGCTTGGCGAACAGCACGGGCAAGCTGAGACCTCCTGGGCCTGGAGGGAGTTCCTGCCTGGCTGGAGCTGCAGCCTGCCGGTGCTGGGTTGTTTCCAAAGTAGCTGTTTGCAAGGGAGGACTAGGATGTGCTAGACAATGACATGGAAGTTAAGCATGCACACTACATACTGAAGATGCATCTAAATTGCCTTTATTACTTGGTTATATGTATTGTATATATTAAAATACAAGTATCTAGTTACGTTACATATCTGCAATAACATAATAGCCAGTTGTCCACTAGGGAGGCAAGTAGTGAAAATACCAGGAAGATGTATACCCTCAGCTCAAAAAACACTCTGAGCCTTCTTGCACAGCATATGGAACTGGCCTGCACTTCTAAACAGTATAAAGTATTGAGTCTTGTCCTTAAGTGTGAAAGGTTTGGGAATTGCTTTGGTCCAGACAGTATTCCTGTCACGTGGAAATGTGACTTCTTGCTTCTTCTTTCAGCAATATCTGTTGGTCATTTTGACCAGCTTCCACTTAGGCCAGCTGAATGGACTCATTTTCTCTGCTGTCAGAACATTGAGTTGCTGAGACAGCACTTCAGTGTTATGAAAAGAGCCTTGCTGGGGAAATGAGCTGGCTTGCTGTGACCCCCAAGTGGGGTCTCAGTAGAGTGGAGTAGGGGGGGAGAATCCTCTTCCTCACCTTGCTGCCTGCGCTGCTTTTGTTGAAGCTTGGGCCACAGCCCAGGCTTTCACACTGCCAGCTCGTTGTTGAGTGTCTTGTCCACCAACACCTGCCAGGTCATTCGTCAAGGCTGCTCTCAATCCATTCTCTTCCCAGCCTGTATTTCTGCTTGGGTTGCCCTGACCCATATACAGGACCTGGCACTTGGCACTGTTGAACTTCATAAGGATTACACAAGCCCATCTCAAGCCTGCCCAGGTCCCTCTGAATGGCATCCCTTCCCTTCAGAGTGTCAACGGCACCACACAGCTTGGTGTCGATGGCAGACTTGCTGAGGGTGCACTGGATCCCACTGTCCGTGTCACTGACAAAGATGTTAAACAGGTCCCAGTACCAACCCTTGAGAAATGGCACTCATCACTGGTCTCCACTTGGACATTGAGCTGTTTACTGCAACCCTTCGCATGCAACCCTCCAGTCAATCCCATATCCACCAAGTGACCCATTCGTCAAATCCATGCCTCCAGTGTAAAGACAAGGATGCTGTGTGGAACAGTGTGAAAAGCTTTGCATAAGTCCAGTTGGGTGACATCTTCCTTATCCATCAGCACTGTAACTCTGTCATAGAAGGCACCATATTTTTCATGATTTCCCCTTAGTGAAGCCATGTTGGCTGTCATCAGTCAACTCCTTGTTTTCCTCATACCTTATATACTTTCCAGAGGATCTGCGCCATAATCTTGCCAGGCACAGAGGTGAGACCGACTGGCCTGTTGTTCCCCAGATCTTCTATTTCCATTTTTAAAAACAAATTAAATTTTAAAGTTTTATAATAAGTTATTTTTAAAATAAATTAAATTTTAAAAATAATTTAGTTAAGTAGTGGTTCATATGCTAGGTGGTATCCAAACATAAATTTAAGGACTCAGCATTGTCACTGATGTGAATTATTTTAAAATCATTTAATATATCTTGATGTTATTACTGGTTAATTTTGTTTACAGCCAAGGAAACCTTGCTGATGTCTTCAGATGGGCTGTTGCTTTCAGAGTTCTGGCTGCCATTTACAAATCATAGAGCCTGAACAACTGGGTGTTGCTCATTCCTAAGTGACTCACATCAGCTTTTTGCTGTTGTAAAAAATACGAGGTTTTTTGTTTAAAAATCATTCTCTTCTGGTTTTCAGATGTGTTATAAAAGAACTTGAGTCACTGGGGAAAGCACTGTATGGAGCAAAATTAATTGCCCAGAGATTTGAACTTCGAAGCTGTTCTCACCATAAGAATCCTGTGAGTGGTTCAACCTGTTTGCTTTCCATGATTGAAGATGGCAACCCTCATCACTTCTTTATTGCTACACAGGTAAAAGCTCATGGGAAATATAAGTCCATTTCTTTTGAAGTGATGCTTTGATACCTAAGGATAAAGAAGCCTACAGTAACCTTGATTATGAGGTTTTTAAATAGTTTGTGGGAATTAATCGTATAAAGCCTTACTTGTTCTTTAATGTATTTCCTAATTATGAATCAGGGAATCTTTTCTCTGTTACTCGAACAACTAGATTTTTTTTTACTTTGTAATGATATTGCATAGTTTAGCTGAGAGTGTACAAAACATAATGACTACCTATTGACATGTAAAAAACAACTTGTGAATGCTAATTTGCATATTGCTTGTGTATGCATCCCCTTCCCTGAACTGCTTTACACAGTAGTCTGAAAAATGAAATTGTTAACATCCATTTAACCCCAATTTTAAGAAATTTTGAAGTAAAGAATAAATAACTATACAAACAAGAAAGGCAATTTTTTCTTGGGTTTGTTATTGGGACTGCATGTATAAATGATATACAATATATATAAAATGGTTTATAGTAGAATTCTTTATAGTTATGTAAGATACAGGAGTTTAAAAATTATTTATTACAGAAGAAATTATGTTACTTCCTGTGGTATGGTGGTCTGCATACAAGTGAATTGGGACTTTTTCCTCAAAAAATGTATGTATGCATATGCATGCAGGTAAAAAGAAAATGTTGATAAACTGTGCATGAGAAGTACAGCTAATCAGGAGAGAAGTTGAAATTTAGATTGCTCTGAAGGGCACTGCTATGTATATCTGCTAGATTAAGTTCCTTATCTTTTTCATGATGTAATTTATCTTCATAGTTTTGTATTAAAAATAGGTGTATTTGAATTGCAAATACCATTTAATCCGAAAATATTGACTAAAGTATTTAATTTTGCAGGACCAGGACTTATCAAACAAAGTGAAAAGGAAGCCTGGCATTCCTCTCCTCTTTATTATTCAGAACACTATGGTGCTAGACAAACCTTCTCCTAAATCTTTGGCATTTGTTCAAAAGTTGCAGACAAATCAGCTTGTTCCAGAGTACCAAAAACAAAGTATTGTGGAGCTTAAAGAAAAAGAAGGACTAGTAAAGCAAGAAGGTGAAAAGAGAAGAAAACGCAAAAGGGCAGGTGGCCCAAATCCTCTCAGCTGCCTGAAGAAGAAAAAGAAGAAAACACAGGAGGGTCAGGAGCCTTCTGCTGAAAAGAAGAAAAGAAGAAAAAGAAAACGAAATAGAGTTAAAGCAGAAGCCATGCAGTCAGTGCAGAAGAATGAAGGAGAATAAACCCATCTTTGTAAACAACACACAGCTTGAACATTATTTGAACTTTGAAAAAAAAAAAAGATTAATATGCGGTCATACGAAATTGAGTTGTTAATATTAAAATTTATTTTTTATGAGATGGTATTGCTTATTACTGTGTCTCAACATTTGTAGGTTATTGTCCTAATAATTTATTGGTATTTAGTATTGGGTTTGTGACAAAATATTTAGGAACCCTCATATTTTGTTTTTCTCTCCAGCATCTTGGTTTGTGTCAAAATTCACATGATATGTAGCAATTTTTTAGAAATACTTCTTGGCTTTCATGTGGATTTTGTTGGGATATTAGGCTTCTTTCTAAATCAAGTTCGCTAATCTTAATAAAACTAGTTTTTACAACCTACCTGTTAGAGATTATGAAATGTACCTAAAGTAACACAGAATTTTATTTATCTCTGTTGTTTGAATACAAAAGTTAACTCTTGCAAAGAGACTGCAAGCCCTCAAAAGCCGTGTCCAGCCTAAATTTGTCTGTAAATGCCATGTGAACCAATATGTCTCTTGGTGTTGATCTTTATTTATTTAGAAAATACTGGAGGGTGTGCAATTGTGTTGCTATTCCTGACATGTAAGGGCATGTCTAGTCTTGCGTATTTCATCTGTAGTTTATTCTTAATTTTTAATAGGAAAAATGCAACTTAAAAATGCTGAATCAAAGCACTGGTAACACCTAATGCCGTCACAGTATAGCAAAGCCATGCAGGAGTCCTGGAAAACAGACAGCTGAGGGTGATGGGACTTGGGCCCTGCTGCCTGTTCTGATGTTCTGCAAGGTTATGAACAGAACATAATTGGGTTGGAGGAGAGTTTAACCTCAGCTGGCAACTCAGGCCTTCACTCAACTTCCCGTGTTGGGATGGAGAGAATCAGAAGGGTGAAGTGAGACAACTCATGGCTTAAGATAAAGACAGTTTAATAGGGAAAGTAAAAGCCATGCAAAGCATGCAAAACACAAGCAAAGCAAAACAAGCAGTGAATTCACAACTTCCCTTGGACAGGCAGGTGTTCAGCTATCCCCAGGAAAGCAGACCTCCATCAGGTGTAAGGGTGACTTGGGAAGACAAATGCCACCCCTCCGAACACCTTCCCACTGTCTTTCCCAGCTTTATATGCCTTGCGATGCCATATGGTATGGAATATCCCCGTGGGTCAGATGGGATCAGATGCCCTGGCTGTGCCCCCTCCCAACTCCTTGTTGTCCCCCCTGCCTACTTGCTGGGCGGGTGGGAAGCAGAAAATGCTGTGACCCTGTATAAGCACTCTCAGCAATAACAAAAACATCCCAACACTTAAGCACAAATCCAAAAACAGCTACTGTGAAGAAAACTATCCCAGCCTAAAGCAGAACAAGGAGAGAGTTTCCAAAACTGTTTCAAGTACCTGATTTTCTATAGTAACTATTGCTTCTTATGCCTCCTTAAATGTTTGGTGGCATTAGAGTAGGAAGTGACTGAGATGACAATAGAGAGATGTGTGGCATAGCACGTGCTGTGGCATCAGTGTGCTCTCACACTGTGCCCAGTCATTTCTTGCCAGATTTTTAACTTTTCTCAATGCATTTCTTCTTAACTGAGATGTTCTTAAAAGGGAAGCTTTCTGCTTCTTGACCTACTTGGGTTTAAGCTGTGTGTTCTAAGCAATTCTTCAGCCTGTGTATCGTGCATTTGCAAAGTAGTTCCTGTGTATCGTCTGCACAGCTTCTTGAATGCCTCAAGTACACGGCTATAGTGTATGATGCTTTCTGTTGGCTTTTCAAATTCTACGGACAGTTGTTTCACAGAGTTTGAGAAACCAGCTCCAGTGATGGGAGTTGGCCAGTCTTAGCAGACTCTGTGGGGTCATGTCTTCAGAGTATTCCCTTTTGGCCAGCACAAGGAGGTGTGTGGTGTACTCTGTGCAGCCCCAGCCCAGGCCTTCCTCACAACCCAGCTGTTAGAAGCAGATTGTGCCTGTATTGTTCTGTATGAGAGACCATATGCATCTTTGGAACAGACTCTGAGAGACAGAATCAGGGAAGAAGGATGCTATAGTCAATACGAAAGTTTTAATTGAAATTTAAAACAGTCACGCTCATCATGGTATTGTTCCTGCATTGAATGCTGAAGTGAATCCTGAGGAGAAATTCAGTAACTCCTAGAAATACCTTAATGCAGCATATTTGTTAGATGTGTATTACCTTTCTCAAGCTGTCATAGTCCCTTTACCTTCACTTATTTGGGCACAGTCCCATATTAATATAGTTTTGCTTCCCATTCCTCCATAAATATTGCCTACATTTCTTCCCACTCCCAAAACCCACCCACAGACACCCCTGCTGTAATAAAGCTCGGAGCAGACAGCAGAGTTGGTTCACCATCAAAATCTCATTCTGAGTCAAAAATATATAAAACCCAGTAACTTTACTAAAAATATTGTTTTTAAAAATAGAGCAGAAAACACTGTAATAATTTACAGTAGTCCCTTTCAGTGTCATTGAAACACAAAGCTTAAATACACCTTTTTAAAAAAAGTCTAAACAGACAACAACAATTTCTGTTAAAAAAAAGGAGTATTTTAACATTGTCTAATGACTCCCACCTTAACGAATTTAAAACAATATCTATGTTTCCTTAGCATCTGAACACAAAGGACTCGTGGTGCTGCCATTGGGAAGAAATGGAATACGAAGGGGAGTGAGCTCTGAAGAAAAAACTGTACAATTTATCTGCCGCATACCTGCAACTCTCCTCCAGCGTGGTAAGTAATTTGTCTGTCCGCTTTGGGAGAGAGCTCCCGCACAGGCAAGAAGCAGAGGCAGTCAGATCATGTGTTTTACCGCTCCGAAATTTGAAAGAGAAGCCCACCCTAGTTTCCAAGTGAAGCAAGTCGTGCAGGCCGCAGCTGACTGGCTGTATTTATGCCATTAAATCAGTCACCCTGGAAGCAGCCGTAACACCGAGCCCCTCTGCAGGGCTGGCTCTGCCCGGGCTGGGCTGGCTCTGCCCGGGCTGGGCTCTCGCAGCTCACACCGCTGCGGCTGCCGGCGAGCGGCCCCTGCGGGTGCTCTCGGGCTGCGCTGCCTCTGCCCGCCAGAGTCGGTGAGGTTTAGCTGGCCCAGACTATAAACCATGACAAGTCCTTCTAGTAATTCAGCGATGTGAATCTCTAGGAGCATTCCTGGGTCTCTGAGAAACACCACTGTGGAGCCAACTTTGCTGTCACAGGTGTTGACTCCATGTACTGCCTGAAAAGCCACTGCCTTCTTTATCAATAAATGGTCTGGAGTTGTGGCCACAACTCTGCTATAGACAGGGTTCCCAATATAATTTTTCTCATGAAGCTTAGGATTTTTTTGCTCTTGGGTGATAGTGGGACTGGTTTCAGTTTTGGAACTACAGAAGCCAGAGGTAAATTAAAAGGAGATTGACCAAAAGCTTCTTTGGGGCTATTGATTTCCTCTTTTCTCAGACACCGTAAATATATACCCGAAATCCTAGGCAGCAGGTCACTAAATCTTTTTCTTAAAGGGAAATAACCAGTGTTGTACAATATAGTGTATGCTACATGTGCAGAGTAATAGAAGAAGAAAACAATAATACATCAGCCACAGTCTGCAGGGCATTAATGCTGAATTTAGGACGGAGTCTCATCTACCAGCAGCAGAAGATATTTACCTAGACTGCCTGCCAATTCAGTTGGCTGGATTTATATGTTGGTGTGATTCAGTACTGTACAATAAATCACTCCCTGAGCATCTGTTAATGACACTAAATAGATGAGTTAATTAGAAGCTTCTGGAACCTGGGATGTTTATGAATCATTAAAGTAAATATGAATATGGTACGACTTGAGGAATAAATACATTTGGGTGGTGAAAGGAAAATAGGATGTCCAGATCAGTCCTGCTCATTTGTTTTCAGCTCCACTGATACAGTGTGAATGACTTCTCCATCAGCTTTATAGCGTTCCTGGAGTTTCTTGAACATGTTCTGTCAGATACAAGATGAAGAACGTCGGAACAATACCATTATTTATACTCACTGCATCTTTCATATAGAAGTTTCACAAACAGCTACTGTATATTTCATACATCTGTGTGGGCGTAATATCTCACACAGGGAGCAGCCAGAGATACGAGAATGAACAAATAAGAGCCCCAGCAGGTGTTATCATTTACAATTTAAGGGAGAAAAATTGCAGTGTTCTGAGAGAGAATGACAGAAAGCAAAAGTTTTTGTACCCAGAGAGTCAGGAGTGAGAGACTGCATATTGTGATTTAGGAATGGCCTACCTAATGCCAGGAAAGGGGCTTGTGATGTATTTCTGGTAATTATTATTTCTGTGCACTCCAAGCCCCAGATTTGTCTCCGAGAGCTCAGCTGTCTGCACATGGAGGCAGTCATTTTGTAAAAGTTGCTACAGCTTGTTATAGAAGAGGCAGGCTGGACTCCCTCGGGGGGACTTTGTTTTCTGATTTCTTCTCCTGCGGTTGAGAGGGAGAGCATGCAGCTGTGCTTTGTGTATGGATACAGGAAAACAACGAAGCTGTTAACAAGGGTCCAATTAAAAACAACCCAGAGCTGAGAGCTGGGTGGAAGAAAAAAAGACAATATAGTAGTCACTGAGATTTAAAGAAACCAAGGAAGAGAGAAAAATATATATGAGGGTTTCTAACTGGAGAAAAGAATTGGTCAGCAGTGAAAGGTGAACCAGAAATGGCTCAGCAGTCAAGGAGAGTAGGGAACAGAATAATAAAACATAAACAAGTTTTTAAAAAAATCTTTCTAATTACCTTAAGAAAACCTCATTAACCTTTGTGGCTCAGTTTCTGCTTTTTCAAAACAGCGAGCTGGACTGACTAAACCACTCAGAGATCCTGTGCTTATAGCCCAGGAAGTCCTGCAGAATGTTGGTCTCATGACAACAAACACTTTGGGTCTTTATGGTTTTTCAGTATCACACACTTTGCAGCACTGCAGGTTTGCAGCCAAATCATTCTGCTGTAGAGCTTGCCTGACCTTGCACGTGGCTCACTGCCCAGCATGCAGATATTACATCCAGGAGCAACCCTACTCATGCCATTACTGATAGGGTTAATTGCTCCTGAGGGTACTCACAGCAATACTCTGGGATATCCAGCCAGAAATTCTGGCATGGTAAGGACTCTTTTTAAAGTCTAATCTCCTTCCAAGAACTCAGTAGGGGACCTCAAAAGTTTCTTGTTGCAGTCTTGACTTCTCGTTTATCCAGAATGATCTTGTTGCCATGTAAATTCCCCTGGGGCCACAGATGCTACTGATTTGACTCTTCAGGGTGAATACTCTTTCAGACTGTCTTGGAGAAACACTGAAGAAGTTTTTCACTTTGTGAATTGGCACCCACTTTGACAGGCAGGTTTTCAGAAAAAAATGCAGAGAACACTCTTCTAGAATTCCTGGCTCCTCCTTTCCACCCTGACCTCTCTTTGAGCTCCCAAGATTACAAGCAGGGCTGTTCTGGGATGGTCCAAAAATCTGTCTCAGCCAGCATCACTCCAATAGAGGCTGAATGTTGTTCCTCAGGAGTAGAATGAAAATTGAAAAAACATATTTTTGGTGATTCCCCAAATGACTTTCAAACTTTCTGATAATTTATTAGGGAGTTCCTGACCCAAGAAAAATATTTTGTTTTTAACAGCAGACAATGAATTTCTGTTTCATTAATTTGTTCAATCCCTCCTTGAAACCATGTAAACTTTAAACCTCTAATGTTCTGTGGCAAGGAGTTGCACAACTTGAACACGTCTTATGAAAAATACTTTCATGTGTCAGTTTTGAATCTACTGCCAACCAGCTGGCCATTATAATGGGTGAAAATTTAAGCAGTCATTCCTTAGTCACCCTTCCCATGCCACTTGTGACTAAACAGACATCTGTGGTATTTCCCCTCACTCATCCCTCTTCCAAGCCGGAGTGTCTTCTGCATCACAAACAGCAGCCCCTAACAGGAAAGCAGATTTCCGCTTAGTCAAGCTCACCTGAGAAAACCAGAGAGTCTCTGATTTCTGATGGATGTTCTTCAAGGAAGAGTGTGGACAGGAAGAGTCTTATGAGAAAAGGTGCAGGACAGGAACTCTGCATTCAGCTCTTTGTTTGCCACAGACTCCATGGGTGCCTGAGCTGAATGCCATTGCCCTTGAACATGTCTGGGCTTCTCGCCTGTGGAATGACGGTGTATGTATCTCCCTGAGCTCCCAAGCCCTCCAGAGACTGGCATCACTAGCATACACAACTCAACTGGCTGCTGTGCTGATACTGTTGTCAAAGCCCAGTCTTTGCCCAATACACAGTAAATCTTAAATATAACTCATCTGCACACTAGGCTTAGGATTGTATACCTGTACCCTAAAATTAAGATGTAAATGATAATTTGAATAAGGTCGAATCATAAAACAGCCCAGGTTGTAAGGGACCTTGAAAGATCATTTGGTCCAACCTTGCACAGGACAGGGAGCCTAAATGAGATTATCTAGCACCCTGTTCAATGACGTCTGAAAAACCTCCAGTAATGAGGACACCACCCCATCCCTGGGGAGGTTGTTCCACTGAATGATTGCTCTTTGTGTCAAAAATGTCTTTTTTATGTTGATATGAAACCTTTGTCAGTGCCACTTGTTCCTGTTGCCCCTTATATTCTCCATTAAGCTCTTTGTGAAGAGGCAGTGTCCTCTTGTAGCCACCCTTTACACACTGGAACACAGTGATGAGCTCACTCTAAGCCTTCTCTTCTCTGGGGAAAAAAGACGTAACTCCTTCAGTTGTCCCTCACAGAGCAGGTTCTGAAGCTCTCTGATAATCATGTCCCCTCTTTGGACTCTCCTCAGTCTGCTTACATCCTTCTTGAATTGTGGGGGCCAGAATGAGACACGCTACTCCAGGTGCAGCCTGACAAGCACTGAGTGGGATGGTGAAGTGTTGCAGTGCTGGGTGTTGCTTAGCTGCTGCAGCTTTCCCTGGGAGCGCAGCGGGGGCTTCTTGGGACAAGGNGGGAGAGAGGGAGAGAGCGAGAGAGCGAGAGAGCGAGTCACATGGCCTGGAGCCTCAGTTTACCCGGGTACCAGGGGGGCGGGGAGAGCACATGGGCAAATGGTTTCAGGGCATAGGGGTGGTACATGGGCGGAGTTGGGATACAGGAACCAATAGGGAGAACTTGAGGAGTGGCCAGGACTAGGGGTAGGGGAAGGAGAGAGACCCTATGGAGAGGGCAGGAAGCGATCAGTAAGAGGGGTACAGCGCCACAGTGAAGTCCCTACCACTGATAGTTAAGCCCCTGCAGATGCAGCCCAGGATCCAATTTACCTTTATGGCTGCAGCCACACACTGCTGACTCGTGGTCAGCTTGTTGTCCACCTGGACCCCCAGGTCCCTTTCAGTGATGCTGCTCCCCAAGCACAGATCCTGGCCTGTTCTGGGCTCTTTGGTTATGTTATCCCAGGGGCAGGACCTTGCTCTTGTTAAACTTCATCCAGTTCTTGCTTGCCTGCTCTCCCAGCCTGTCCCAGCCTGTGAGAGGTCTCTCCCTTCTGACATGTCCCCCTCACCATCTAGTTTGGTGTCTTCAGTAAACTTGTTGAGGCTGCTTTCAATCCCATCGTTCAGACCATTTATGAAGATGTTCAACATCATGGGGCCCAGTGCCGATCCCTGGGGGTTCCACCCCCGATTTCCATGACTTTTCAAATGTTATAGACAGTGGGTGGCCTTGCACTGAGAAGTAGCTAATTTCCCTGCCCTGTTTAGCAATGGTCCTATGTCTTACCTGTGATTCTGCTTATTGGTCTTGTGTCTGAAGAGCCATTTCTTATTGTCCTTGTCATCTCTGGCTAACTTCAGGTCTAGCTGAGCCTTAGCTTTCTTGACTGCCTCTTTGCATGCCCTGACATGGTTCTCACAGTCCTCAGAGGCTACATGGCTGCATGTCTATAGCCAGAATCTTCCCTCAAGTCCTGTGTTTGTATTTTTATCCCACTTGTAGGCCTTGCCTCTCAATATCCATAATGACTTCTGAGAATATTAGTTGCCTGCTTATATTATTTTTATTAATTAAACTGGATATTTTTTTAAAAAGAGAGTTCTGCATCATCATTAGAATGCCCACAGAACTGCAGTGTTTCTTTCTGCCTTGTGTAGAAAAGAAGTCAGATTTATTGTTGCCCTAAACACAAACAACACCACTGGTGTCAAGCATGAGTCTGAGATAAATTTGCACAAAGATTGGTGCTATCAGAACCCAGGCAGGCCTGCCAAGCTTCTGAGAAGAAGATAGTAAAATTAAAATGGGCATATGGCATTCATACAAACCACTGCATTATGCCAAACAGTGGAATTTTCTTCCATCTATCTGGCCTTTTGTGATTTTTAGGGGACTTGCTTTCAAGTCTGTATTTACTTCTTAATGATAGTGAGAACTAGAATATTGTTATTACATATGCTTGACAATATCAAAATGGTAGACAACTAGCTTCAGTTTCATAAAATATCTGAGGGGTATTTAATTTATTAGATTTTTACTCGGTCTCTGTGTGTAATGGACCCAGAAAAGATAAGAAATAAGGTTGTATAATTAATCTGAAAAAACTCTTGTTTCCTCCCCCCACTCCTTCCTTTTCAACTATGGAGTTTTTTTATTATTATTTTTGGGGTTGTTGTTGCTGTTGTTGTTATTTATAACTTATTTAATTATGTGCTTTAGAATAATTTTTGGTGGGCACTTGCCAGTTTACTAATATTTACTGTCTACTACCTGATTGTAGTGACAAACACACTATCTGTTCACTTGTGCCTTCCAGAACTCTCTGAAGTAGCTAGCTGACTCAAGCTGCAGGTGGTAGGATTGCTCAAAATACACAATTACCAAACTTCTAAGTAACAATAATTTTTTTCATGTATACTTTTATAAAATCACATTTGATTAAGGCTTTCTCAACTACCCTCCAGTTATACACAAACTTACCTCCACCACAAACATATCTGATAACATTATGCTGAAGAAAAAGGCTGATGCCCTGCTTTCACATTTTTTTTCTGAAGGATTTCTCAGCATGTTGGTTTTTTTTTTTTTTTTCCATGATTGGGCCAAAACTGTATATCCCAGTCCCTGGACACATTTCTCTTGACATCATGCTCATCTGCCTAGTGATAAGCACCACTTTTTTTGTATATTTGAGTGTGTCCCATCTTGGCTCTTCCTTCTGGCAATCCACCAGACTGTGGATGGGAGACTGGCTCTCAAAACTGGGAGGACTCATGCCAGACAGTGCTTGTGGCTTGGCTGTTTTGTGGGTGCAGTGCCCTTCCCTTTGGTTACTAATGAATTAATCCCTGTTAGAACACTTTCAAAAAAGAAATCTCAGAAGGTTACAATAATAATAATAATATAATTCTATCAAAAGGGAAAATAAAACAATATTTTTGATAGTGGATATCTCTACAGGCTTTTACTTGAATTCTCTGAAACAGCCAGTGTTATTTCTGCGACTGAAGATTAATTTCTGTGCCATTATCAAATGATAATTTGATTCCCTTGAGGAATTAATTGCATTTGTATCTCATATCGAAGTCCTATTTATATGATCAAGCAATCTGGAACAGATAAGCCCCTTCTTGGGAAACCTCTGCTGCTTTACAATATTTGCCTTTGCCTCAGACAGGTTATGCCCCCCTGCGACCCCAGGAGCTCACTAAAGCACCATTTGTAATGCAGCGTGACAAATTCCGGAGCCACGGCGATAATCTCTGCAAACTCTGTACAAACAGTCCCTGTGCCTCAGCAGAAGTGATTAATGGGCTCTGCGGAATCAGCATACGGCCCTCTGCATTAATTACTTGGGAGGGACGCTAAGGGGAAAGCCGGAGCTCTGCGCAGGACGCGGGGGAGGCCGCGGGCCGGGCGGGCTCCGCTGTGCCGGGGAAGGGGAGCGCAGCAGCCCGGGCTGCCCGGGCCCCAGGGGCGGCTCAGGGCAGTGTGGGGCCCCAGGGGCGGCTCAGGGCAGTGTGGGGTCCCGGGGCAGCCGGCACGGCTTGGCCTGGGTGGGCTCGGGACGGGCACTGAGCAGCAGCGCTGCTCCACAGACGCTTCTTGTGCCCTGCTCACTCTGGGTGCTGTGGATGAGAGAGAAGCTCGGCCGAGCCCGGCTTTGGAGTGGGGTCAGGGAGAGCAGCTGGCGGCGACCGGGGCTGGAGGGGACGTGGTCCTTCGGGAGAGACCCCGGTTTGCGATATTCCCTCTCTCTCTGCCATA
Source organism: Oreocharis arfaki (assembly GCA_013398015.1). Classification (NCBI taxonomy): domain Eukaryota; kingdom Metazoa; phylum Chordata; class Aves; order Passeriformes; family Paramythiidae; genus Oreocharis; species Oreocharis arfaki. Next base: position 1,047,327 of record VZRR01012423.1, read on the forward strand.
ACTGCCGTGATTTAAAATCCACAGGCCCTTTGTAGATTACTGCAGCTCTGCTGCAACGACTGAAACTGTGCCAGTTTATCTCCAGGGAAGATCTAAGCCTAAACGTTTTACAGAGAAAGAAAGAAGATGAGGAGAGAAGCATGTATTTATCTTTCCAGTACGTTCTTTGGGCCTTATCCAAGGGGAAAACTTCTACGTCTTGTCTCAAGTTCTTCAAATCCCAGCTAGGGGATTCTATTTAGAGAACCCCACAGAAGAGTCTTAATGAATTTACCATGCATTTTTTCCAATTCATTAAAAATATGTCAAATCCAGTAAAGCACACTAACCTGCCTGTACATTTTCCCCTTGTCCCACAGAAGTCTATGACAGAATACCATGGCAGCCCTCTAGAGTTACTCAGTGGTGGCACAGCCCCGGCTGCTCTGCCAAGTGTGATGAGTTCGTGCCCAGTTGGCTGAAGCCCCAGTCCTTAGGCCTTAACAGTGATTTCAGCTGGAGGAAATAATTTGGTTATTCTGACTGTTTGGTGTGATCCAGTGATCATCTTCACTTGGACAGGAATGATATTAATAGTACTGCATCAGGTGTGGAGCCACCCTCTCTCATGTAATAGCCTGTGCTGATGGGCATCAGGAGGGGAACCTTTCACTACCCTCTGTTATACACAAGAAAACAAAAGCAGAAGTATCTTTTCCATTTTCATGTGAAGGATAAGAATTACAGCATTTTGGTTTCCTTGTCTTGTATTGATCATAATATCCTAATCCATTCTTAAAGAGGGTGTTCATCTGGCAGTCACCCTCCTAACTGAAGCAATACACCACAATGAATAAACATAGGAAAAGATGCCTACTGGGACACTTTGCACACTAGCGTGCTTAAATAACAGAAGCATTTGAAACATAAGCAAATGAATAGGAAAATTTTACATTTTCTCAAAGCACCCACCACTCATCAGGTGTAATTTGGCATTACACCTGGTTTCTGAAGGAACTCACCTGAGTGAGACCTAGAAACTCAAAAGCTTACAAATCAGATTTTAAAATAGTACTAAAAATCCTGCAAAGCTGTCTGCCAGGATATTCAAGCATCTTAAAAACTGTGGCTCTCAAGAATTTACCAGTGAAGCCTGAACTAAATCTCCACAGGTAAAAATTCACTGTTTTCCTTTCACTACTCTTTAAATGACAAGAAAGTGCATGAAATATTTGGAACTAGCAAGGCATCTAGTTTTACAGAGTATAGCCTCCTGAAATTGCCTGGATAAAGACAGGGCAGCATGAAAGTCACAGACACAACAAGGAAGCTTAGGTCTCTCTTCTGAGAAAAAAGAGAGCTTGAGTTTTAAAGGGACTTTAAATAAAACAAGCAATAAAATAAAGTCATTATTTCAAATTGCTCTGAAGTTTTGCCACTTATTTGGCTAATCAGTAGGCACAGAGGGCAGGGATAGCAGGGAGGGTGGTCTGTGTAGGGGCACTTAGTCCGGAAGGTCGAGAGGGAGGATGTGCTGTGACATGCACGTGAGTCATATTCTATGTGCCATAAACAATTAGATGGACATTTGGTACTGGAATAGCAAATTCAGAGTCAGGGATATAATCAAAGGAAAAGCATCTTTAATCACAGGTAACTTTTCCACTTCCAAAGCCACTCAGCTGGAGTCATTACTACAGGACAAGTTTAGCTCTCTGCTGGAATAGCCTTTCCACAAGGCACGTGGGTCGTGAGAGCAGTACCTGGCAATTTTCTGATGGGAAGAAATACTGGGGGAGGGGAAAGAGCAGATAGCCTGGGGGCAGTGGGTCCACTTAGTAACATTTATTTTGCCACTTATGGAGGAGTCTTTTTTCATCTTTGGGACATTCGTAGCTTTTGTGGTATTCGGAGAGAGCACTTAACCCAAAACCACTGGCAGCAGCTCAGCATGAAGAGGCCATGTTAAAGAGGGACCTCTGAGAACTCTCTAAATCGGATTTCCTCAAAGTGAAACAGGATGGGATTGCAATGTTTTCTTGGCATGGCCCAGAAACCAAAATGATTCTTCACTGACTAAATAGTTTCTTGAGCTGGTTAGACTACAGCCTGAAGGCAGAGATGGAAAGGAAGCTCCCTTTTCCTTGAATTCTGCTCCTTTTTCTCACGAGAGCTGGAAACAGGACTAACACAAAGTAGTTCCTTTCACTGCCGACGTCAGACTCCAGTTTGACTACTCACTGCATTAATTTACTGATTCCGTGATTTGAACCCATTGGTTTATTGATTTAGTCTTAATAGGAACATTGATGCAGTCATGAGACTGTTCCATGTTAATTAACTTCACAAAATTGTAGCAGATTTACCCTTGCTGCCTTAAAAATTAACTCCTTTGCTTGTTCTTTTCAATAAAACCCACTTCAATAAGATCCACTGCACCTGTTTATTCTGTCAGACAGCTTCGGGCAACTAGCAATAGGACAAGAGGACACAGTCTTACACTGCATCAGATGAGGTTTAGGTTGGACATTAGGAAGAAGTTCTTCACAGAAAGGGTGATGGGGCATTGGATTGGGCTGCCTAGGGAGGTGGTGGAGTGGTGGTTCTTAAATATCACCATCCCTGGAGATGTTTAAGAACAGACTAGATGTGGCACTCAGTGCCATGGTGTAGTTGACAAGATGATGTTGTTATGATCCAATTGTTATTATTATTGAGGTTCTTTAGAAATTCCTCTGCCCCAATTGAGGTGCAAACGAGACCATATGCCAGTGACAATAATAAGGGTTTTAGTTGATGGTGAATCAGAGAGAGAGAAAGGAAGAAGGAAAGAAAGAAAGGTAAAGCTTAGGTGGGGGTACAGAAAGAAAATGACAGGGACGGAATAAAAAGAATATCACCGCTCCGTGGGTCCCACTGGTGTCTGAATGATCCTCCTCAGCAGGTCTTCCCGACGGTGAAGGTCCCCCCGAGACACACAGAATCTCAGGGGTTTGTATGCTCAGGCTGGGCAGGCATGGCTGGGCATGTCCCCCTGGAGGGGGGCAGTCCCTTACAGCAGACTCTGGCTCTGTTGTATCGCTTGCAGTCCTGTGGGGCAAAGCCTCTCATGTGAATGTCCCGTGGATGTGGTTTGTGGGGCTGGGGGTTCCACAGCTGGGCCAGTTTGTGTATTCGGAGGATGGGTGTTTATTGCCTCTCACCAGAGGTTATGCCGTGCACCCAAAACCTCCTCCTCCCCCCTCGGTTGGGGGCAGTCTGTGTAAACCTGGCTTCTGTGAGCTGTGCTCTCCCCCCACCCCAAACTCAGCTAGGATGGCAGCTTTGGCTTTGCCCTATTGTGGAGGCATACCTTCCCCTTGGCCTGAGCTGATTGAACAATGGGTTTCTTTCAATCTAATCAGCAGTCTGATCTCCAGTCCAAAGTTCTTCAAGAAAGTTTCTGCGGCTGTAGCTCCTTTATATCAATGTTTGAGGCAAAAACTATTTTCAGTCTCTGACAGATGTTTGGTCATAGGTTGAACTTGATGAGGTCTCAAAGGTCTTTTCTAGTTGAATCCGTGATTCTGTGATTCTATGAATCAGAAATGCACGTTTAGAGAAAAGTATTTCCAGGCCACTGGAATTTTCCTTTAGATTAGAATCAATCCATTTTATAATACATAGAAAGTGGGAAAGGCATGGAAGGCAGCATGGAAAACAAAGCTGAATAGAGGAAAATGACCTTTTTTTCCTCGTACCATTTATTTTTCCTGTAATATACTATTCAATCTCAGAATTATTTCTAACTTAATGACTGACAGGTAGAAAAGGTTCAGAAATATGACTTAGGCATGGACAAAATAACTATTCTCACTGGTAGATGAATGTCCAGGTGTCAGACTATTCAGTAGGGTGGCTTTAAATAATAGCCATAGGTCTTATTTGTACAGTACCTCACAGTCTGCTCTGCCCTCTGTCACATTTGATAAGGAAATAGTCCATTTAGTGTATTGAGATGTCGACTGCAAGCCTCTGCAGAGAGTAATCATACATTTTTAGGGCATTTTCCATCCTGGCTATCTGATGCTATTCTTGAACTTTGCAATTTGTTGCCCATGTTTTTTGCAGCATGATTGTATCTATTTTCTTTCTCAGCCCTCTTTCTGTTCAGTTGCTCACAGAAGTCTCCAAGACTGGTTCCCAGGTACAAAGTGAGGCTGTACAGTACAGACCTGTGGACTTCATATCTTAGACAGGAAGCTCCTACACTTACTGTGTGCACTCCCAGAAAAACCCTGGTTTTCTCTTTCAGCTTCCCAGGCCCTACAGGTATAATATTTACATCTGGTACTCTTTTTTATCTGAATCAGAGCCAAAACAACTAACCACAGGCTGAATATATGTACTTGTAGATGAAAAGCCCTATGAGTTGGTTCTCCAATGTGATTTTCTGAATCAAAAAATGCAGAGAAAGAAGAGGGATAACGGGTGTATTACCAGCCTAGAAAAAGTGGGATGTCTCTAAATGAAAAGATGGTTAGAAAAGAACCAGAAGTTAATGGAATGTTGATGCATCTCAATTTCAGTCTCCAAAGCTACAAGCAAGAAAATGAACTGCATCTCAATGACCTGTAAAAGAAACTGGGATATTGACTACTATGAGCTTGAAGCTGATTTAATGAAATCATTCCAAAAGATGTGAGCAAACAGCTGGAAGAAGAAAACAGATGGTGAAAAGACCCTGGGATAAATTGCTCACCAAAGTAACAGCAACTGCAGAAATATGTCAAATTTGTTCAAGTTTCAAGAAGAAAAAACAACTGCTGACCGCTCTGGTGCAAAGGAAAAGCCAAAATCAATCAAAGGTTATTAGCCAAGAAACATCCACAGCATCAACAAAGCAGATCCTCTCTTCTCAGCAGCTCTCACTGGGACTTTTGCCACTTCTGGGAGTTTGCAGAATGGAGGAAAACCAGTGACTGGAGGTTTTGCTGATCTGCACATTCACACAGAAGGGAACCTCTACTGATGATCAGGCTGCTCCAAGCAAGACCCTGCTGGGGCTGTTGTCGCAGCTGGGATGCACTGGGGAACTTCTGAGACCTGCCCTGGGACTCTGCTGGCTCAGCGGATGATGGAGAAGTGCCATGGTTTAACCCCAGCTGGCAACTCAGCCCCTCACAGCCATTCAATCAACTCCCCTTGGTGGGATGGTGGCAAAAATAGGGAGTGATAAAGTGAGAAATCTTGTGTAGATTGAGATAAAGGCAGTTTAATAGGTAAAGCAAAAGCCATGCACACAAGCGAAGCAAAACAAGGAATTGATTCACCACTTCCCGTGGGCAGGTGGGTGTTCAGACATTCCCAGGAAAGCAGGGCTCCATCACACGTAACAGTGACTTGACAAATGCCACCACTCTGAATGTTCCCTCTTTCCTTCTTTTGCCCCCAGCCTTTTACCCTGACAATGACACCATATGTTGTGAAATATCCCTTTCGTCAGTTGGGGTCAGCTGTCTCAGCTTTGTCCCCTCCCAAGTTCTTGTGCACCCCCAGCCTCTTTGCTGAGTTTTGTTTTCCTGTCTTGGATGTGTTATTGTAATGTTGTCAGTAATTTAGCCAATTTTTTTATGCAAAATACACCCCTACTAATGGAAATATTTCATTTATCATCATTATCATGCTTTTTTCAGTTTTCAAACTTATGCTGCTGAGAGAGCTCCAGGGTAATCATGTGTATCTTGAGAGCGGGATGGAGAAAACACAAAGGCCACAGCAAAGAGTTTGCTTAACCACTTGTCCCTCCACAAATCCCTGCTTTTCCTGATGAAGTGCTTTACAAAGTAATACTATAGACCAAAAAGATTAAGCTTTTGAAGTGAAGGAAGCCGCTGAGTCACAGCTTGGTGAGCAGTGGTTGAACAGTAACTGGGAAAAAAAACCTGTTTGATATCAAATACAATACAGGATATTGTAGGAGACACTTGCATATTTTAAATATTGTACAATGGACCACCAACACGCTATTCACATATACACACAAGTAAATTAGATGATACTTCATTTTCTCTATCTCTCACAGAAGAGTAAGAGGCTGGATCAACTCACTCAGAAGAAACATGATTCCCAAGAGTACCCAGAGCTTCAGTTCAAAGCTCAGATCAATAAGGTATTCCTGTGCCCTAGAATAAAGACTTGTAAATATGTACTTGCCACCTGATTCTCTTTGTAATATAACCAGGGGGTATGTCTCAACTAGTGATAATTGGAAAACACCACATGTGAGAAATCACCTTCCTTCAGAAAGAGACAGCCAAAAATAGAACTGAGCAGATCACAGCCCAGGGCGCTCCAGGATCTTTCCACATGAATAAGAGCGAGTGAAAATGAAATGGCAGAATGCAGGCTGATGACAGCCTGTCTGCCTGCTAGATGTGACCTGAAAATGGATTTTATAACATTTTCAACTACTATCAGGATTCAGGCTGCGTATCTTTGTTACCTGCACACAAATATTTTAGAGGGAAAGGGGTGGCTCTTTTTCTGGCCATGCCTTTTAGCAGGCATGAGATATCCCCAAACCCTTTGGCTTTATATGTGGTATCTGCTATGCATCTTTCTCTGCCAAGAACTCCTGTTTCACACTGAGAAAGTAATTTTAGGAGTAATGAACCTGCCATTTCCATCAGACATGAACACTGTGCCAGCCCTGGCTTGCTGCTGGAAAGCAGGGTCCACTGTGCAGGCTGGAGCTTGGCTGGAAGAGGTGGGCACCGTGGGTTTAGAGAAAGCAGTGGGGTTTTAAGAGCAGGAGACCAAACCCAGCATCTCTTTGGTTTGGTACCCAGCTTTCAACAAGCACCAGGGCTGGGTGCCTGCAGGTTGGGTTGGACAAGATGTCTCAGGTATCTGGGAGTCTTCTTCAGGGAACGTGTCTGGCCATCAGACTGGCCGCTACACAGGCGTCTGTACATCAGGGTAACTTATTTCAGCATCAAGAGCATTTTCGTTTTGCTTCTGACAAAGCGTGAGGAGAATCATCAGAGATGCATCAGAGGCCCCTGCCATACCTAGCTTACCTGCATATCTGGATGGAAGCATGGCCCAAGGAAGCTGCAGCTTTGTCTAAGGTTATTCTAAGGAAGGAAGAAACATCTCATCCAATCTCCTGCTGTTTGGCAGCAGCCAGATCGCTTTCTCACAGGAGTTTTTCAATGTACCTGTTCAGCAGGACAGCCTGACTAGAAGAAATCTGAAGTGCAGGATTAGAGGACAGGCTTCTGTTACAGCACGTGCCCAACCCACCTGCCTTCACCACACCAATCACCTTGAGAGGAGAGTGACCATGGAGGTTTCAACTGGACATGGAGACAATAGGCAGACAGCAGCTACAATAGGACAACAAAACAGGAAAAGAAAACAACAAACCTGTGCTCAGTGCTGAACCATGATATTCACCCAGCAGCTGATCCTCTGCCTAAGACTCTTCAGACAGCAAGTGGCTTCTGACTGTGACAGGCAATTTGTTCTGTCCTTTCTAAACCCCAAGAGCTACCACCACTTTTTTCTGTATTGTTCAACATGCAAAAAATTAAGAGATGGTCTTCCTTCTCTGTACTAGGGCTTTAATTATAATCTGGAATTTGTAGTGTTAGGTAGGTTTGTATTTTTGGGGAAAGAGATGCTTTTCTGTGCTCCTTTTTCCAGTAGTGGTCATGGTGTGAGGGGTGGGTCAGATGAGGAGGTCCCTGCTTGGACTCCCTCCCCCTCTGCCAGCTAAAGCAGAATGGCAGCACGTAAGTTAACTAAAATGGTTAACCAAATTGGCCAATGACCTTATAATAATAATGCTTGAATATTACTTGTGTTCTCTCAGCATAAGGAATAAGGGGAGTGCGAAGGAGTGGCCGACGTGTTGCAGTGTGAACCAATAGGGAGAACTCGAGGAGTGGCCAGGACTAGGGGCAAGGGAAGGAGGGAGAGGGCAGGAAGTGATCAGTAAGAGGGGGTACAGCGCCACAGACATGAGTCCAGCACAATCTTCTGGGGCAAGCACTGTGCTTGGTTGCAGAGGGTTACATCTTCCCGTGAGGTGATGAAGATCATCTCTCCACACCCCCATTTCTGTTTGGTACAGCACTAGAGTGAGTGACAATGAGTGGTGACACGGCATCAACTCCCATGGGACATGATCCCCGTGTTTCTGGCCAAGACTGTGGAATGACTGATTCCCTGCCAATGTCTCAGCTCCTTGGTCTCAAACTCTTGGACCATCCTCCCAGACATCCCAGTTTCTTGGTCCCAAACTCCAGCACCAAAGTGCCAATTTCACTGAAATCCACAGGGAAATTTCTTCTCCTTCCACAGCACTGCCATTTCAGTAACTTTTTGCTTTGTGTGACAAAATGCCACATTTTCACAGAGTGATGTTTTTTTCCCTGTAGCAAAGCTTCCACTAGTATTGGATAGGCTTTCACCTGCCTTTGGCCTAGAGCGGTGAGATCTCCATTCCTGGACAAAGAAACATTTGTCCTGTAGTTTGAATTAAATAAAGGAAAAGAGAAAAGAAAAGCAAAAGCAGAAGAGATGGAAGAAGATGGGGCCACAGCTGAGGGGGCTGGGACACCTGAAATCAGAAAGCCCCAAGGAGACTGAGTATTAGAAAGACAGTAGGTCAAAGCTGCACATTAAATTTATCACCAGGCTGTTATTTTTATATAGTTGGGTCATCCATCACAGGGATGTTTTCTCTAAATGAGTGAAGCATGTGGCAAGCTGCCCTTACAGTTATGTGCACATACAGAAGTAAAACACCTTGTCCTAATTTTTGCCAGAAATCTCCAAGTACACTAAGAACACAAGGAGATTTTTTTCTGACTCCACTTACTGTATCTCCGTCTGTTTTATAATAACCCTGCACTGAAGGTGGGACATCAATTCGATTCATCGCATGTCATTTATCAAGTTTGCAAAGATACACAGAAGCCATCCCTTTAGGGATGGGAAGTTCTGATACTCAGAGAAATTAAAGTTAATATCTACTTTGCTGGTGTAATGGAAAATTTTATTACTTTCAGAAACATATTTCAAGTTGGGAGACAAAGGTTTTAGGCAGATCTTTTGGAGAAAATTGAGGTTTATTGAAAATGGATATAAAAGTAGATTAAGCCTCTTCCTATACATTAATGCACCATATTTTGGAGTGTTCCAAGAGGTCTGGCTAGCTTATGAAAAATCTGAGCTTGTATAACTAAATAGTCAAGTTTACGAGGGGACATCCTACAGGTAAGCCCAGTGTTTGCATTGAAGCAGCCTGAACACTGGGAAGTGTCTGTAAAACCAGGCAAAAGAAAATTAAACTAGACAATTTGAAAATCCATTCTTACTGAAAAAAATATGTATGACAAACACCCTCGCAAAAATCTCAACTACTGTAAAATGTTGTAGCAGCAGTAACTTCAGCAGACTAACTGAAACTCGTCTCGGAGACATAAGCACCGTTTTGTCTTCTGCTCTTCTGGCAGTGCCTAGATAAGCAGGTAAGATTTGATACCATTGGCTGATAGATAGGTGATGTCTGAGAGAAAAATGCCATCCTCTGATGTTAATGCTCTGCTTGCTTGCCAAGGGATTTGCAAAGCAGGGAGTGCAGGACATCACTGGTGAACTTCAGCTTCAGTGGTGAGTGTCCTCCTTAGACAGGATTCTCATCACCAAGAGGGTCTGAGATACCCATGTCAGTGCCATAAACAGATGCAAAAGTAGGTCCATCACAACTCTGAGTTGGGCTGTAGTTGGCACCACTGCTGGGGGGGTTGACTGTCCTGGATGCTGCTCTGGGATGGTGACAAAGTGCATCAGACCTGCATGAGCCTCCAGTAACAAACAGGTTGAGAAATGACAGCTTCCAAAAGGTGAATAGTGTCTTTCTGAAGAATATCAGTGGGTGCTACTGTTTTTAATCTAGTACCATAAATCATAAAGTTGTCTATGAGAAAACTGTTACTCCTCCCTAATGTTCTTCTAAACAAATCTGTTCTGCCTCATGTTCCCAATGCTCACCATTATGATCTCCTCTACACAGTTGTTCCAGCTCCAGTGCACATCAGTGCCACTGTCCTGCCTCCATCCTTCAGGTCAGTCAGCATCGTCCTAGACTTCACACATGGCCAGTACAAGAATGGCTCCCTCCCAGAAGGCTTCCTGACACAGCTGTATTGGAGCGAGATGTTTTCCTTCCTGCTCTCCTAAGACCAAAAGCACCAAGTCCTCCCACGCGCCCCAGCGTTCCACACAACAGATAGCGTTTTGTACCCGAGAACAGGCTGTGCAAAGAACGCTCATGGAGCCTGATGGACAACCAGAAAAACTGGAATGTCACTGGAACACTTCTTCCATTGAATCTAAAATAGGAAACTAGAGACAGTGCTTTATGTAGGGAAAATGCAGGAGAGAATTCTCTTGTGATACTGGAACTGGAATTGTGATGCTTCACTAAGCTAAGCATTGCTGTGAATAGCAGATCTGTGGCAGAAGTGACCTGGAATGGGAATTTATGGGCATGGAGAGAGAGAAATGGCCAGAAATGGTGGGAATCATAGAATCACAGTTATAGAATGATTTATATTGGAAGAGACCTTAAAGATCACCTCATTCCAGCTCCCCTGCCATGGACAGGGACACTTTCCACTCAACACCTTGTCCAGTTTGGCCTTGAATGCTTCCAGAGATGAGGTCTCCACAGCTTCTCTGGGCAACCTGTCTCACCATCCTCACAATAAAGAATTTATTCTTTATATATAATTCTACCACCCTTAGAAGCACAGCTCCTTCAGTAAGAAATTGGTGTCTCCTGTCGCAGGGAGTTGCCACCACATTCTGAGTCTGTGGATGACCCTAGCCTCTAAGATTTCAAATAAAGACTCCAAAAAAGCTAGTTAACCTAAATCCAAATCAAGAAGCAGCTGTACAATTACTTTCAAAGTTTTGTCACATGTCTAAATTACATGGGAGCATTGTTTAGATGTGGTCTAATTAGCAGGGTGAAGGGACCTGAGAAGACTCTTTTGCCTAGAAGACCTTTCAGGTATGAGGATAGAAGAGAAAGGGAGTAGAAAAAGTCTCGCAATCTGTTTTGTATACAACTAAACCTCTCCATGGCAAAGAAGCATATGGTATGAATGCAGAAACTCATTAGTGCAGACCTTTGGGAGTCACTATGATTAAGCAAAACAGAGCCAGATGAATATTTGAGAGAAAGAACAAATTGCCAAGGCCAGAGAAAAATAACTGAAAGCCAAGTGACTACAGTTGCAGACTCACGAAAGGGATATTCAGGAATGTGATTTCTGGGAAACACTTTTTCCGAGAAAGGTTTTTGGCTCTTTGAGACCAATCCAGACACGGAGACAGTAGGTTAGCTCAGTTCTCAGTGGTGAAGCAGGGAGATATTTAGGTTGTTAGCAAGGAGCTGATGATATTTTTCTGTGGACTGTTTCCACCTCCTAGTACTTTAAATGTTTCAAGAATTTAAGAGCCTTCCCTGGGTTGCTCAGATTCTTGGTCCTTCTTTTTACAGCAAGATCTTCTAAAGTTAAAATATCCTTGCAGAAATGTAATGAAGACAACTATCCTTCCCCTTCCAGAAGGGAATATGGAGTCACAACAAAAGATAAATGTGTATAACCTCACACACATCCTTCAGTCACCAGGAAATTAACTGCTTTAAATCTTCTTTTCTTGGCCTTTTGCCCACCTTTACATGGCTTTCATCAAGAACTCTTACCTACCAGACCTTATTGAGCATCTAAACCCTAAAGCTGAAAAAGATCTAATTGAGCTGATCGAAGGAGAAAAATTACAGAGAAACCACAGTTTGTAAGGGACTATTTTAAATGCTAGCTGCTTCTACTACATTTAACTTGAATCTGTGAGCTGGTTATAGGAGGCTATGTTTTAAACATGTACAGACTGTATTATGGTGATGATTTATCAAATACACATTCTGCAATCAAAAATGTAGTGCTTCTTTGCTACTTGTACCTTTCGGTTAAACTGGATTTCTCTATCCTGTATTTTGAACAACATTATTTTGAACATTAATTAGAAGCTAAAGCTTTCAAATAATATATGGTGTTTGTAGTAGGCTTGTTCAGTGACCTTCAAACACTAATTTTTTGCTTTAAATGTCAGACCCAAGTTTACTGTAGCATTTTAAGTCATGTCGTTATTCTTAAAACCTGGTGCCAACTTGTAGTTCTCCATTGGAGTAGGTGGAAAAGGATCATGGATGAGCATTCATTACTCACATCTGTGTAACATTCAGGTGAAACCAGCTTGAATTTTGCTTAGAAGTACCTTGACCTGGTACTCTAGTCTAAGCCTTTCCAAAATGATGGACACATGATTGTGTATCAATGACTTTGGTGCAAGGATCCTGTCCTAAGCTCCTGGTGAGAGATGCTCTCTTCACCCTGCTCCTCACCTCTGCCACTGGGAGGTTGTGCTGTGATGGGGAACAGAGAAGTGGCTTTCCTCTGCAGCTGTGACGCGCTTGAGGTGACAGGATGCAGGAGTGGAATGTCAGGGCACACAGCTCATTCATCTTCACAGGGTTCTGTCACACGGGCTTTGCCCTGGGTAGGCACAATTGGGCTTTCTAGTAGGACAGGCTGGGAAATTCCTCTGCTGGAGGGGAATGAGGAGAGTGGAACCTCGTAGTCCAGGTGGCTTGCCAAGTGCCGTTCATGGAGGAATGTTTACGTGTGTGTCCTTGACAGTGCATCTCTGAGGAAAATGTCAGCTTCTGTGGAGCTGGCAAGCCCCTGCAAGGCTGGCAACACTGTTCTCTGGGGAAGGCTTGTCCTCCTCCTCCCCAGCTCTGTCTGTTGAGAGTAACCTGCATCAGCCTCCAGGAAACAGCTCTAGACAATGGGGTCAGGAGTACAAGTGAAACCTTCCTGCACAGCTGTGTGCACTGGGGCCTGAGCTGCTTGCTCAGCTGTGCCTCACCAAAAGCAGCTCGTTGGTGATCAGCAAAACCTGCCCAACACCTGCAACACTCCGATGGTCACGTCACCCTGCCAAGGGAATAGCGCAAGAGAGATGGGAATGATGGTGGCTTTGCTGCTGACATGAAGATGATTTAAATATTCCTGATAGATTCCCCTTGCATGTGGTGGGTCTGCTCTTTCTGGGCTTGGTTTTAAACTGGTTTTGCATCAGCTTTGAACAGAGCCTCCCTATAATTCCACAGGCTCAGTGGTGAAGGCAAGAGATCCCAGAGATCCCAGCCCCAACTCACACCCCAGGGAGCAGCCTGCCACAGTTAATGAACGGGAACAGCTTCTCACAGCTGTGGAGATGAAACTTTGCACTGGAAGCACTGGTGTGTCCCGCACTTATTTCAGTCTTGAGACATGATCAAGGAAAGCCTGCAGCTTGTGTTGCTAAGTGGCTGCCACCATAACAAATCTTCATGTGCCTTTTCTAGCTCATTGCTGCCTCCTTCAGCATCAGCAGGACTAGGTACACGTTTGCATTTATGTAATTACAAAATGCAAAATGGTATGATTAGTTTATTTTCAGGGTCTCTCATTAGGTACTTGACCAGAGAAGCATTCCTAAGCATCAAATTTGGCTTTGAAATCCAAATGCTAAGCTACTTCTCCTTCTATTTCATCTTATAACATTGACTGTGGTTTCTTATTCCTTAAACATCAGCATTTCTTTTGTTTTGGAGATTAGTCCCATAGTCAAGAAATATGAGAAGCAGCTTAATTTGTACAAATTTAGTTGAACTTCTCTGCAAAAATGCTCAGCAGTGGAACAGTTTATGGTATTCTGATCCCTTCGTTTCAGAGGTCACAATCCAGTGCGATGTGTGGTACATGCTGCCTGTGAATTTACTCCAGTTCTGGCTTCCTCTCCAGTAACGTGAGGACTGGATATATTAACTTTCACAAAATGAACAGAAAATTAGTGCGGACACATCCGCTGGCAGAGGCTGGGCTTGGGCTCTGTCATAGAAATACCTGATTTGAAGAACTTTCAACTTCTGCCTCAGAAAAACGGAGTATTAATAAGTGGTGTGCAAGTTGATGATGAACAGGCCAGTCCACAGTTTTAGCCAGGGCTGGGACTCTTGAATTCAAACTGCGACTTTGTGAATAATTTTCTTAGACTGATTTAACACACATGCAAAGTTGGCACAGCCATCCAAAAAAGCAATAATCACTCCTTCCCTTCTCTATTCTCCTGCCTGGTGCTTCTTGTGTTATGCTGGCACAAGTTTCTGTGTGGCTGCCCAGTGCGCAGGATGTAGGCATTGATCCAGCTGGGAAAAAAAACATGTTTCTTTTGGTGGGTTTTACCCTGAATCAGTTCCCACTATCCCCAAACCTAGAAAACTGAATTGTACAAATAACTGCCAGCATTACCTGGGCACTACAAGGCAGGGAAAGAGAAAGTGTTTTGAGAAAGTAGCAGAACAATTTAATTCAGAGAGGAGTCCTTGCACGGAGAACACTGCTGGTGGTAAACCCCCATCTACTCTAGAAGGATGCCAAGTGTCATGAGCAACTCTGTGTTTCTCATCACATGTATTCTTGAGCAGTGTCAAACATTTATAAACATCCATGATTAAAGGTCAACCACACATCCTCAATTATTTAGTGTTCGTTTCAGGCTATGTTATGATGTTTAATGTTTTTATTGAAAACAAAAATTGGGCAAACAAGAAAAGCAGGGAGGCTGGGGAAAGGAGAATGTGTAGAGAGCCAGCTCATGACAACCAAACTACCTCTTGTATCCTTCCTGGCTGCTGGGGAATATCTAGGCACAAATGAAATTGGAGGGTGTGTTCTCCCAGAAAGGTTCTGGCACTTCATTCTACTTACGATACAACACTAACACTAGTATTTGGCTAATACAAATATTTTCTTCTACCTGAGATTTTGGAATTCTTTTTTTTATTCTGCACAAAGATGTTTTAAGCTAAAACAAATATAAACCCAGCTCCTGTTAAAAGAACTAGAGAAAATCTTCCCTTCTTCTACCTCCTGTTCTTGTCTGTCCCATGGCTTTACTGGACAGTGAAAGGTCAGCAAGAAATGCAGAGAACTGTCCTTTCTTCCTTGTGTGTTGGGACAACCTATTTCTTGGTAGTTCAGCTTTTCTCTATGTTCATGTTGCAGAAATTCACAGTATATATTCCAGCCACTTCTTGGAGGTGAAACAGAAAAAAGGTCTGAAAAAGCACAAAGATGAACGCAACCACTTGAGGAAAGATGTACAAGCAGCGCACACTTGAGAGGTTTAGAAACAGAAAAATTTACCTTAACCCCACTCCCCCTCAACAATAATATTAAGTACCATGACACAGACTCGGGTGTAGCATTGGGATGACAATACAGAGTGAAAAATAACCCTTTGAAATTTGACTTCCTTGATTTGCTGGTGTAGGATGTCAGCTGGAAAGACCAAAGCAGAAAAGGTAATTTTGTGCCTGCAGAAGATGGGCACAGATCAACATCCTCAGCAACATATACTTGACTCTCCAACAAATGCCCTGAGGCAAAGTTGCACACAACAGCTGCCAGGTGATTGCTTAACAAGCTGTCTGGTGAATTAGGCAGAATCCTCTACTCATACCCTTCCCAGAAACAGAGCACTATTTAAGCTCCAGCTCTAGATAACATCACCTGCCTGACTTCTTCCCTTACACCTCAGTTGGAATAAAATGGAGCAGTGTGTCTTCAAGGTGATCAGACACACAGGGCAGGAATTCATCCAACAACACAATCTCACAGAAGAAATATTTCCTTAGATTCCTGAACTCTTACCTTTTTCACACACCAAGGAGGAGTAATTTGGAAAGCAGGGCATGCACAGTACCCCCACTGTCAAGAGTTAAGCTTTGCAGACAGAACAACTGCCACCAACGGGATGATGGAGCACAGAGAAGCATACATAGCAATTCCTTCCCCTCACTGCTGCATTACAGCCAAAGGCACAAGAGCCAGTCCAGCCTGACTGGGAAGCAGTGAGGAACACACTTTATAGTAATGCTCTTGATCAAATCTAAATCCCTCACAAGACAGCTTTCTGGAAGGAGATGTTACTGAGCTGCGATAAAAATGGCTTCCTATCTAGTAAAAACTAAGTGAATGCTTATGGCTAATTTTCTTTAAAACCATTTTGACATTTGTTTGAGGAGGAACTATAATAAAATGCAGATGCTGTACTTCTTTACAAAGATGTTGGAGCACTTTAAAAAAAAAAACAACAGCAGTTATAGGGAAAAGAAAGAATGCCGTGCAACAGGGAGGCCCCCTCCATCTCATTGTTTGTGTCCATAACAGGGAAGGGAAATGTACTTCTTCTACTTCCAGGAGCTATATAAAAACACCGATGCTCCATCACCATTCCTAAAAGACCTAATTCAACAGCTGGTCAGTGCATTACCACAAAGCCTCTGTGGAGGATTCTCCCGCGCTTTGGCCTGTCCGTCAGGCGGATCCCTCCTCCCTCGTGTGGGGCTCCTCCTGTGAGGAGGAGTCAGAGGGTGAAGTTGAGGTCTAAAGACCCGCCCCCTTTCCAGCAAGTTCTGTTTCATTCGATGTCTCAATGGTTATGTTGTATGTCTGTTATGTTGTACCCCTCCCCTCCTCAATTTCGATTGGACCCTCAGACCCTCCTCTCGCGATCCCCAGTTGGTTGAACCCTGGACCCCGCCCGCATTCCAGGCTCCCTTTTAAACCCCTGCACGTCCCCTCTCTCCTTGGAGTTCTCCCTCCGAGCTCTCCGTCCCTAAGCCCCGTGTTCCTGTGGTGAATAAAGGAGACTTTGGGAGACCCCCTCCCGCACCTCTTTGCCTCTCCATTCGCAGCGATCGCGCCTTCCCTCCGCCTCGCGGGGAGCCTGCACCCTTTGGGTGAGGCACCCACCCGCTTGCCCGAGCCTCCTCCCTTCCCTGGCTCCGGGGCCCCCTATGGCTGGCGTCTCCACCGAGGCTCAGGAGTCGCACGGCTACAAGCCTCCTTTCCAAGAAATGTGAGCCTCTTGGTACTACTTGCAGGCCATGGTCAGAACTAGTAACAAATCCTGTACAAGACAGAGCAGAGCTTGCATTCTGTGCCCCAGATTTGAGTGTCATCAGGCATACGTTTGAGCAAAATCAACTTGCCATGAGTGTTGATCACAGTGGTATAACAAAGAACCAAACTGGCGATAACAATGTACTAGATTATGCGTAGAAGACAAGCCAGAAGAGCTTTCATTCTAGCCTGAGTGCCCAGGTTCCCCACACTTGTCTCTCAAAGAGCTCAAACTGAAGGAATGAAAGTCACTTTTCCAGTGCTGTACCTACACTCACACGCTTGGGCTGGCTCAGCACAGGTCAGCCTGCATCCCAGAGGAACTACAGCACACACAGGATGGGCCCGGCTGCTTCCACAGCTCGCTCAAAAGCAGGACAGTCCCTTGTGTGTGGAGCCCAGTCTAAGTCAGCTCATTCAGCCTGTGTCCATCAGAATTCACTGCCCCTATACATAAGCTCTGCAGGTAACCAAGTGACTCCATGTGCTGCAGCCACAGGCTTGGATCCAACTGTCTGGATCTACCATAAGGAGCATGCAACTTGAGAGGCACTGACATACACACAGAGGCAATTCCAGGAGCAAGGGAACAGCAGAGCTAACAGAATCCAAGCTGGTATGTTCTGGCATTCAGAAGGGACAGGCATGTAGATGAATCACGTTTTATAGACAGTCTCCCGTAATTTTCCACATAGACATTTCTAGCATAGAATCCTTGAACAAAAGCACAGTGCAGCCAGTAGATTAACACTTCCTTCCTAACGGCAAGAAATCTATTTACTTATTTGAGTTTTAATCTCTCAGTGAGCTAAACCTTTCCACACCTAATACCAAAATTACCAACCTCTAAGTGCTCAGTCCTTCCTACATAAATGGAAGGTGTTCAAACAAGATACAGAGCTAACACATAACAGCTTATAACACAACTTTTATTAGAAAAGTTATACATAACAGCATCAACTATTTTCAAGAATATTAACCTTGAAAAGCAACAAAAACAGACTAAAAATGTGTAACGAGAAACTAATGACCTTTTCTATAATTAAACATTCAAGTTATCTACAATGTCTCTTTTTACAAAGGGGAAAATCATGGTTTTACAGGCACATCATGTTGAAAATAAAGCTGCAGTAACTTTATACAATTAACTTTTTCAAGGATTATTAAAACATGGTCATCATGTAGTCTCAGAGTTTTTTAAACATTCACATAATTTTACAGTTGAGTATACACTGAAATTTCAGAGTCCCAAAATTATTTCACAAAAGTGCCAACATTAAAACCAGAACCTTCAGTGTGAATAATTTTGCCCTAAAAAAAGTTAAGACAGGTCTCCATAATCAACATATTCACATAATTTCTGGTGCTACCTGGTCTAACAGTAAAGCTTCATTCTTTAGAAATAAAATCAAACCGGACTTTTTTGCAAAACTGATAAAATGTTTTGAACACAGGAGGGTACATTATCAGAGAAAATTGACACTAAAACCATAAATATATCCAAAGAGCCATTAATACACTACACAATTAGGTGGAATTGTGCCCATCTATACTCTATATTCAAAGTTAGTTGCCCTTTCAGTACAGGTGGTACCGGTATCTGAATTTAGCAATTTTTCTTATTCTTATCATCAGATGCCTGCTTAATAAAAAATCAGATAATTTACAATCTAGAAGTCTGTTTTAAAAAGTCTAGAGTTTATATACAGCTCTAACAAACTTAAAGCATTATGATTTCTTAAATGTTTAAATGAAATGACTAGTTTTTATTTGTCACTTATTAACAGTAATTAGCCATTATCAGTAGTGGACCATTACAAGGTGATAAGTGAAAAGGAATGTTTCGTCTAAAACGCTTCACATGTTCTGTCCTTTCATGTATCACGTAGAGGAAGTGCTCTCCACAGACACTCGGTTCCCCTTAGCATCAAGGGCTACAAAAATCTGACTGCAAAAATGCAGTGACACAGCAAGCTGACATATCAGGCACTACCTTTCATATTGGCAGCTTTAAGAGACCCACGGTATGCACAAAGATCTAGAGGAGGGGAAAAAAATCTACTACTATGAGAAGCAGACCTAACATTTCAGATGAGTTTGGCAAAGTTTTTAATCAGACAATAGGTTGGCCATTCAGATTTACTTGTATAGATTAAAAATATCTCTATTGAATCAACTAGTCAAATTATTGTAAGACATTTTCATTGATACTCAACATCACATGCACCAATATTGCACACATCTGCTCCAAGCTGTTCAAACAATCTTTATCTGGGTGCCTGAGATGTCTGGTTTCTGCAGCTGGAACTCAAGTCACCCACCCCAGCAGTTTCACTAAAAATTTGAGTGGTAAAGTTAAAATACAAACCCCAAAATAACCCCAAGAGAAAACCAAGGACTTTATACAGACAATAAAATCTAAATTTTCTGCAATGGTCTTGTGGGCCCTACGGACGGGGCAATACACGCACGCACTGGTGAGACGAGCACTAGCTCTGCTCTATGGAACCATTCAGATAATGTGAAACCTGGGACCAGGGGTGGCAATGATGTCACTGTAGGGCTCCTCCTGGGTCAGCTCTATAGCCTGCTGCTTCTTCAGTACCAGGAAACTGTAGAACTTCGCAGCTGCTTGTTTTCTGTTTGTATTTCTGCACAGCTCAAGCAAACTGATGGATTCTGCTCCAGTCTTAGCAAGAGCTCTCTGAAAAACACAACATTGATACCACAAATTAAATAGAGAACTACACAGAAACAATAATGTCTCTTGGCAAGATTCTGTTTGTTGTCAACCCCAGGACACCGAGGGATTCAGAAAGATGGGAACATTACCACATGTACATGAAAATTTCTTTATGGATCTTAGTTAAATGAAACCTAGTAGGCTTCCCAGAGATTTGTGGAAAAATCGTTCTTGAATCTGCTGAACGTATTCCAGAAACACTGCTGTATAGCACAAGATTTTATTTCTGCAGCAATACCTAACCAGTCTTTTTTGACTACAGGACAATGTTTTCTTAATAGGAATAAAATTTTTTAAATCAAGTTGTATTTCTCAAAATAAAGGTAATTCCAAAAATAATAAAATAAAATTTCAAGCGCTAACATTCTTTAAAAGATGCATAATTTTCCCAACGTGAAAGCCTGTTTATTTCTAAAACTCCTCTAAGTACCCAAAGTCACTCACATTTTCTCTAAGTCTTGGCAAGAATATATTAAAAAAAAAAAACCAACATGAAAATACATCTTTTTGCTGGCCAGAACAACAACTGAAATCTTCGATTTAAAACAGAACTGTCTGCCCTAGAATGAACTTCAACTAGATGAAAAGATATTTGGCTAGCCAAACCAAATTACTTTATATTAATCAGATCTTAACTCCAAATCTCATTGCAGATTTAATGTTTCAGCCATCCAATGTGGTGTGCTTTTGGGTACACAGAAGAAAGAATTGAAAAAAGCTAGCTATGGCCAAAGAGAATTCTAAAGTTCTTTTCAGAAACTGAAGAAACACTCAGAGAGGAAAACATTACACAACACTACCAACTCAACATCTGTACACTTTAGAAATTATTTTTAAGCTACAGTTGTACTGATTAGGTCTGGGACAGTTAATTTTCGTCACGGCAGCTCATATGGTGCTATGTTTTGCATCAAGTAGGCTGGAGTAGGCACAAGGAGTTGGGAGGGGACACAGCCACCACAGCTGACCCCAACTGGCCAGAAGGATAATCCCTGCCATATGCCATCATGCTCAGCATTTAAAGCTGGGGGAGAGAAGAGAGGGGTGTGTGACCATTTGGGACTATGTCATTCAGTAACAGCCAAATCTCAGAAGCTGACAAAATGTTTAAGGGAACAAAGGAGCTACAAACTAGGCTGAAAGGCAGATGCAGTCCAAGAATATGTGGAGGACACACACACAGACCAATGAGCAAAGGAATGGTTTGCACTTCAGTTCAACTGCGCACTGGGGTGTGCAGAAAAAACCTCTTTAGCTCCAGCAAGCAAGAATCCATCCTACAGACAGATACATGCCTGTGCAGACTGAAGCCACATGCTAGAAATCAGCCAAAGTCACATTTCCACAGTTGTTAAAGAGATTCAGCTTCTCATGGCACGCAAGTTTTCTAACTAGAGTAGCCAGGAAGTAAACATCCTATAAAATGGTGCCGTATTATCCCTCGACCCTTATGGGAGTTGCCTAAGGACACATGGCACAACGTCAGAGGTGCTATGGTTTCATTAAAAGCACAATCAAACTCAATTATTTTAAAATTTAAATTTCTGAGAATCTCAGTTGCACACCAAGTGTAGACATAAAGGTTGAAAAATATTTAAGTGAAAAATTTTAATTCAAATGTTCTCTGAAAAAAGTGACAATTATGAAAGTATAGATTTATTTTAATATAAGTATTTGATACAGATTTAATCAACTACATGCATTCTTGCCCCTCTAAGATAACTGGTAATTTAGGCTGTAACACTGACTGCAAAGAAAGCTCCTTCTTGACCTTTTAACACAGGTCAAAAGCATCACTCACAACATGAGTTGTTTGAGGCACACTCAAAAGCTACTTTGCGAGAAAGCAAATAATCATGTGTACCTGAAGCCCATGGAGCATCTGTTGAGTCCTCTTGTTCCATCTCCTTTCTTCTTGATCCTGATCACCCCCTGTGCCATCTTCTTCCTGCAAACAGATGTAAAGTAAAAGACATCAATGAAGTTTGCTTGGATACCCACAGAATATTAAATACTGTAGCTAAGAGACAACTTAAGTTATCCCATTTTAGGACATGGCTGGTTTTCTTGCAAAAAGCTACTTTCATTAAGTAGCACAAGCTATTTAAAATGAACCCCACCATTAAGTTCAAAAGTTCTTCTCTAAGGCATCGTAAACATTTAGAGTAGTTTAATCCAGCCATGTCCGAGAACAGGAGAACACTAATTCAAAACAGAATGTATATGCAAATGATAAAATTAAGTAATATAAATATTATGAAATGGTCACGAAATAATTTAAGAATTACGTTTCCAAGGGCTATTAATAAGGACACACAAAAGAGTTATTTCTTATGCCTTTTACTGAACACAGTCAAACACTTCTGGTAAACACAAAAACTGTTTCTACACAGAGTTCTTACTTCTTCCTCCTCCTCCTCCTCTTTCTCCTTTTCCTTCTCCTTCTCTTTTTCTGGCAGAAGTTCTAGCTCTGGTATTAACTGGCAGATGTTTTGGGGCTCCTCTGGAGGCATTTCTACAGGTGGTATTTCCAGCTGTTGTGATGGTGGATGCTGTAAGAGCACACAGTACAGTTAAACAAACAGTGTCATTTTGTCAGTGCTTTTACAATAAAATGATGGTGCTACAGACCAATGTAATAAAATCCAAATATCTAAATCTTAGCCATTTATTAGAATTTTTCATTTTTGAAAACCAAAAAGCAATTTTGTTTTGCTGTCCATATGTGTATTTTCAGTCCTTTAGATTCTTCTCAAACCAGAAATTATGATACCACTATAAAGTAAAAAGGCTTTCCAGTAACTTCACTTATTCCACCATCCAAACTACTGATCTCATTCCTTGGATCAGCACATGCAAATTTAAAATCCCACATAACCAGATGCAGTGCTACATGAACACACTTAAACTCACTGGAACAAGACATCCTCAAAATTTCAAAATGCTGTTCTCATCAACACAAACATGAAAGAATTAAAACATCAGTACCTGCAAAGTTTCTGAAAACGTATGAACGACTTTGGTGCTCAAGGATATTCTCAGAAAGTATTTATGTCGAGGAAAACCCAGAAAAGCAATTTCATAGGACTTATGTAGAAAGTTTTAATAAAATTAATATATGGTACTCTCCATCTGAATCTATAAATAATTAAGTGCTTGCCAGTAAAGTTACCCTGACACCTGAAACTGTTTCTACACATACCCTAAAATGGCTAAGCAACTTCTGATGTAGTCACACAACAGGTATCACTACAGGTTGTACATGTTGCCTGACCTGGCCTCTAAGATGATACAAAATTCCCAACAAACCAACACCACCAATTACACTGATTTAACCCGGTTGAGGATGATTTCACCCCATGACATGGCCAAGAGGAGCAGCACCCACCATCTTGTTTAGTAAGATAATGTAACATTTACCAGTCCCATTCTACAGTGAACAACCTGTTAGCCAAGGAACGTGAAAAGTGAGGTTAAAAAATGCACAAATACGAGACACAGCATAAACCAGGACTGTTCTCACCAGGCAAGCATTCAGAAAAACACACCTTTCATTTTGCCCATTTCCTTCTTCTCTCCTTCCCAAACAGTTTCCTTTCACATGGCATCACAGCTAGTGTCCAAGTCTACTCACAACATAACTGGGAAATCTCTCCAGACAACCAAAGTTTTTCTTTGAAGCCTTAGGCCTGGAACACTAGGACTGTCTTAAAAGACATTTATGCAGCTAACACAATCCTTGCTTCATGGAAGGTGTTCATACACACTTGCCAAGCATAGCTTGACAAGCAATACACTAGATTCCTTGAAGACTTTTACTGGAGGAAATAGTATAATTTCTTTATCCTACCAGCATTTTAAATGTTCCAGTAAGGTTTTCACCTAACAAAGGCACCAGAATGACTACCCAGGGACAAATGTTCTGACACTACTACAGTGAATCTCAAAGGACCATAGGAAGCTAGGGCCTCAAATCTGTGTCATTTCCTACTCAAAGACACTGCCCACTTCTCATTCCCCGTAAGAAAATAATAAAAGCTTACTCACAGGTAACACTGGCTCTGGTTCTACTTGCTGCAGCTTGCGTTTAACACCTGTCTGAGCTGGTGGGGGGGGCATAACCGATTCATCCAGGTTGGTTCTGCTGCCTTCCATCATCGACTCTTGTAAACGGCTTGGTTCTTCCAGAATAGGTTCATCTATATTCCACAACAAACCTCCTGTTAGATACTTAAGAATGAAATTAGAAACTGTACCAAAATCCAATTTGCTATTATTCTAGAATTGAGCACTCTTAACAGCCTGCACTTTTAATCCACTGGTTCAAACAATTCCTAAGCATCCCCTATTTGTAGGGAAAAAAAAGTTATTTTATGTCACAGGTTGTACATCAAGCTTAACAACCATTACAACGCTCATTGATTCATACATAATCTTTGATGACTTAATACAAAGCACAAATAAAAGAGAAAAATACACTCTGAGGAAAAGCCCTTCTCTTTGACAAGACACAAACCAATGACATCTCGTTGCTGCTGTTGCTGTGGCTGCTCCTCTCTGGGAACCTCTGGGTTTTCAAAGTCTTTAAGGAACTCATCAAGATTGTCAGCTTCTCCACCTTTCCTCCTCTTTCTCAGGTCTTCTGGTACCAGAGGTGTTAGGCAGCGAGTGAAGAGCTACAGAAGAAAAGCTACATTATTCACTATTCCAGTTCGCGGTGTCCTTTAATTTCTTTTTGGATCAAGTAATTATGGGCTATCTTTCTTTCTCAGTTTTTAAGCTCCTCTCCAACAGTACTAACATCTAAAAAAATCATTTATTTCTGTGATAACAGCAATGTTTAAAATATTTATCTTAGTTCTTTCAATATTTTTTTTTCTTACAATTACGAATACTGTCATCACTATATCACTATATGCTGATGTTTGCTATACATGAGGCACAATCCTGAATATAATCCATTTAAAACTGAACTTGCACAAAAACATTACCTTCAGTAGCCTGTTATTCCACAAAGGCTGTGCAGGCAGAGAGAAAAGCTTTTCAACTCCACCAGTTTCTTTCCACATCATCAATTTCTTAGTAGGAGGTGCCAAATCCAAAGTAGTAACAATATCAGAGTAGTCGCTCAATTGGGCTCGAATAGTCTTGCTGTCCAGTTCTTTCACACTGTCCACAATGAGCTTTCTCTTCCTCTTTGCTTTGGTTTCCTTGACTGTTGAGATTTTTAGCAAGCAATGAAGGTTAGCTCAAACAGGTACCACGCTGTAGAAGAATTCTTCAAGTTCTCTATAGGTCTCACTTGCCCACACATAAAGCTGCCTCAAGAATCTAAAGCAACATTAGCTTTGAGAGAAGGATTAAAAGCTATGTGCAGTATAAAACGTCAAATACTATGAATGCTGTCCCATAACCTACATATTCTTCTGTGAATTTGAATCTATTTAAGCCTCAATGTCCTCAGCTGCACATGCCTCTCTGCCCCTAGGCTTGCTTGTTAGGCTAGTGCAAACACTGGCCATTGAGTGGAACAGAGGATGGAGTACCTCTCTTATGAGGAAAGGCTGAGAGATCTAGTTTTGCTCAGCCGGGAGAAGGGCAGCTTTGGGGTGACCTAATTGTGGCCTTCCAGTACCTGAAGGGAGCCTACAAGGAAGATGGAGGAGACTTTTTACAAAGACATGTAGTGACAGGGTAGGGGGAGATGGCTGCCAACTGACAGAGTAGGTTCAGACTAGATATTAGGAAGATATTCTTTACTGTGAGTGTGGTGAGGCACTGGAACGGGTTGCCCAGAGAAGCTGTGGATGCCCCATCCCTGTCAGTGTCCAGACCAGGCTGGATGGAGCTCTGAGATACCTGGTCTAGTGGAAGGTGTCCCTGCTCATGGCAAGTGGGTGGACGTAGACGTTCACGATCCCTTCCAATCCCAGCCATTCTATGACTCTATTCACAGATTCAAAATACGACACCCACTTTTTCCCTTAAGCCCTACCTGAGCTTTAGTGGAGTTAATGTGGGTGGTTAGTTTAACAGTAAACTTCTGACCCTGCTCTAGGATGACTTTACTGTACTCAAAGCCTGGTACTCTGCAGCAGACCCTGAAGCTCTGGCAAATGCTCTTTGCTGGTCCCAGCAGTTGAGCTGGACCCCTGCTGCCAGCCTGCCACGAGAGGGCAGTGCCAGGGCTCTCTCATTGGCCAAGCAGAGAATCAGGGCCTGGAGCTCACTCTAAAAGCACAGGACAAGCTACTTTCTTTTCAGATATGAATTTTTTAACAAAGCAGGGGTCTGTATATAAGCCAAATATAGTATTAGCTAAAATAAGCAAATTTCTTGCAATAAAGAGAAAGACAAGGAAAATACTTACTTAGTAGAAATTTGAATACAAAGGTGCATCTTCCGAACACAGCAATTCATTAAAGCTGCAAATCACTAGAAGAGCACTCAGTGAAAACAGTCACTCCTGCTCTTCAAACACAGCACATCAAGAACTGTGCTGCACTACAAATACTGTATTAGAATTAAAGACATGCTGAGTTCCATTCCAACTCCGTGCATTTTAACTAGCATGTTTATCTAAAGCTACAGTACCATGCTGTTACACATACTGACTGCAGAAACTACAAACTAGTATTCTCCAAGACCATCCATGCTACCTCTCTGGAAAGTACTGGAAAGCTACTATTAGAATAAAGAGATTTCAGCACTTGATCCCTGGTTTCTCTCCTAGGTGAGAAGCAGAATGAGCAGCAGTGCCACACATTCATTTCCACTCCATCAAGCTAAGGTGGTCTCTGACAAACTGTGTAAAATATTCCCCAGTAGCTCACTCACCCGTTATGTCAATAGGCTCCAGAGCAAAAGCCTCCTCTTCATTGGGAACAAGCGTTGTCTGGTCAGTCATGGTTGGTAACGGCTCCACGGGATCGACCGAGTCCGGGCTGTCCGGGCCTCCCACTGCAGTTACAACAAGCACCTTGCACTAGGTCAAAACATCACCAGGCTGTGCTACCCCTCCCATTCCCTCCTCCACACCTTCAGGTGGTTTACCACATTTCGTACTTTCAAGCTTAATATGCTTTTAAGGAATTAGAATCCAAATTAAATGAGTTGAAAGTAATTCTAGATCTAGTGTAGATGATACTCACTTGATACATTATCATCATCATCCATATCATCATGGGGAGGCTGCTCTGGCATCATTACTCCACTTTCTGAGAGTGCAGGTGGGTCATCAAAAATACCACCATCATTATTACTGAGAAGTTTGTCATCTGAAGCAACCATATGAAAGAATCAGTTTTGCATCCACAAATTCATGAGTATAGACACAAAGAAGTACAGACAAGTTTGTAACAACATAGACAAAGATACTGCAAAAGTTAGAAACCAGTACTTTCAATGCTGACATAGAAGAAAGTAGCAGTGCTCTTCCAAGGTGCATTTCAGCTCTAATTCTGAGCTTACAGATAACCTTTATTACAATATACTTGCCATATATTTGCATCTTACATCTAAGTTTTTTAGAACTTTGTTTGAAATATGCCAACCCCTAATGTGCTGTGAGTCATCTGTACTACTGTAGCACTCACAAACCAGAATTACACTGGGCAAGGCATAACTTTGACAGGGATCTTGGCAACGAAGGAAACAACTTTCCCTCATCTACCCAAGAACTAATTAATTGAGGCAGGAGGTAGGATAGAGGAAGAACAGATTTCCCAAACTTACCCAATATTCCACCATCATTTCCTTCTCCAAAATTATCATCTTTGTATTGGTCTTCATATTCCAGGTGATTAGATTTCTCATTGAGGTGACTGGTGCTCTGTTCAGGTTCCAGTAGGAGATTGGAAGCACTAGTGCTCACTAGCATGTCATCCTCAAATGCACTGCCTTCTCTCATCATCTCGCGATCATCCATCCCAAAGTCACCTGCAAGAATACAATTTCACTGCTGTAAGTCCTAAAGAACCAAGATGCAAGAGACCTACCTAACTGATCAACAAAGGCCCATATGATGTAAGACCAAACTTTAATTCAATTTATCCTATTTGCAGAATTAATGACATGATGTAAGGAATTGTGCCCAGCAATACCATAGCAAAAAACCACTGTTCAAACAATTATAAAAATAACTATCTCCTCTTCAAAGCATTTTATTGTACTTATTTGCATTGATATTAGCACGATCCTACTAAATTTTATCTCCACAGAAACCAAAGAATTCAATGCAATTTTAAAAAGTTGTGCCTTATGCCTTGAGGCTGAGCTTCAAGTACAGGGAACAAACCAATACCAAGTCAACACTATTCCTAGATTATTCTTTCAAAACAATTACTGAATTATGGATTACAATACCGTAATGTTGGGAACCAGACATTCAAATAAAACTGTCTTTAGGCTTTGATTCAGATGTTAGAACACTGTCCTTGAAAGATACCCAAAATAGCAAACTCATCGCCACTGACTGATTCAGCTTTAGAAATCTCCCAGTGGTTTCTGACTGAGAGCATGCTTATGATTAAAGCAACAGCTCACTTCATATTCACATCACATTTTGAAAATTATAACTGTCACAGTGCTTCACTGATTAACTCGACTGAATATTCTTCAGCTTTTCTTTCTACCTATTCTAGGCAGCTAGAAGTTTGCTGAGCATTAGAGGACAGACTTTCTGGAAAAACTGTCACAAACACCCTAAAAATTAAATGTAGAAAACCACAGCATGTTTGATCTAATTTGTTTTGTGCTTAGTGGGCATTCCATAGTAATTGCAAAACCATATCTTACAATAACTGAAATTAGCTAGTACCACATAATAACACATGAGATCTTTACCAAAGTCATTATCCTGGAGGATACTGATGTTGCCTACTTCTTCTCTCATTGTAATTTCTTCCACTCTACTCTGGTTCAAACTGAACTGCTGAGCCACATCAATATCACTTAAACAAAGAGAAGGCAATTATTAAAACTCTCATTAAAAAATTAACAACAGATAAAGCCTGCTAAAATAAACATTACATTATTTAGTAAAAAGCAATTTTACATTCAAGTCAATTATTGAAAAAAATAACAGTGAACACTGAATAGAAACTACTACTTAAAACAGTGAGACCATTAATGGTTCAAACCTATAATCCAAATTGTATTAGATTCTGGGAAATGTATCAGTAACCTCTCTTACTCCTTGCTGTGTTGGGGTCACTAATTTCAAAGGCCAAACTAACAATCAAGAAAAGACTTCCTCCCCTTCAACTCAAAAGCTATTAATATAGTTTATCAAACACTGTATTTTGCACCAGTACCAAGTTAACACTCTTTGTGGTGTATTAAGGTACATTTCTTATAAAGACACAGAAATTTTATGCAGTTTCAAAGTAGTATATACTCTAATTTGAATATAAACTAAATAGAGCACTGAGTAAGCTGTTTTCTAAAAAATCCCTTAAGAATCATTGAAATAACAAAAACATAATAATAAAAAACATCAGGTTTTTTAAAATTTAGAACTATTCAGGTTGCATACTTGTTATATGTACAACTGCCCTGGGTTGCAGTGTATTCTATTACCACCTTTGTGAGCTGTGAAACCAGGTAGGGCAGTGTTTCCTTGCCTCCTCCCTCCAGACTATCTTCTGTTAATGGACCCATCTGTGCCTTGCCAAAGGACTCATAGATAACGGGCTCTGGGCTATCTCCTGTTAATGGGCCCATCAGTGCCCCACCACTCCATTGTGAGATGCTCCGCCTCGGAGAAGGCACTGAACGTTTCCCACCTGGATATAATCAGAGGTTTTTTCAGGCCAAGGTAGCTTTTCTCTGCTGGACTCCCAGAGGACGAGAAGCCACATCACTGGACCTTCAGGCGAAGACCAGACCCTTTTCCACAGGAGCACTGTTTCACCAGAACTATCGCACCCACCCTGCTCACCAGGAGCCACCAGCGCTGCTCCAAGAGGAGAAGCTGCCTGGCAGCCGAGAAGGCTGCACTGGGTGACTGTGCTGTTTTTTGTTAAAACTGCCATAGTCACTGTTGTTTATTGTTTTGTTTTATATATATAAATTAGTAAAGAACTGTTATTCCTATTTCTCATATCCTTGCCTGAAAGCCCCTTAATTTAAAAATTATAATAATCCGGAGGGAAGGGGGCTGCATTTTCCATTTCAAAGGGGGCTTCTGCCTCCCTTAAACAGACGCCTGTCCTTCAAACCAAGACAACAACTTAACCCATAAGCATTAAGTTTTAAGAATTAAAAGTGCCACTTCAAAAGGTCAACATTTCCATTAAAATAATCCTGTCTAACCTAAGGATGTATGTGATGTAGGTGCCTTGCACAGGAGAAAAAACAAAGTTGTAACAGATAGCTGAGTTTTTCAAAAGCTCCTGTATGGACAGCTTTAACTTCAGTTAAAGTCAATGCTACTATGAACTTAAAATCAACACCAAGATGACTGCACACTTCCTTATTAGTGTATTAAAAGACCTAAGAATAGAAGTTACCTACAGACATTTTTTACATTCAGCAATGAGTTCACTGTTTAAAACCAGGTTCTCCTCAACTAAAATCAATTATCCTTTTCATGGAAATGAAAAATACCCCAAGCTTACTCTAGGTCAGGAAGTGGTTGGTCAAAATCATGAAACTCCTCAGGTAAGGTAATAGCATTGTAAGCAGCCTCTCTGTTTTCTTCAGGCAAATCAACAACTCCTGCAAATAAGAACACCCAGACATGAGCTCCCATTCCTTACAACGACCGCATTTTTCTCTGAGCCATTAGCATTTTCTCCCTGCGTGAGCTTACTGTCTTTACATTTGTTGAACTGAACTGATGCTGAGACACCTACAAAGAAACCTTAGATAATGCTAACAAGCGAGATTCCAACTAAATTCAAAACATATATTCTCAAGCTCTTGCACTCTCTATATAAACCTGGAAGCCCCAAATCAATCAGTAATGTTTGTGTGGCACTGTGCAGAGCTGTGCAGCCAACACAGGCATCGTATGTTTCACAACACTGCTCCAATATAATTCTATTGTGATACACCTGCAGTATGAACTGCAGGGTTCTACTTTACAGTGGCAGCACAGTGTGACTACTTTGCTACCGGTCCTTTACTCAGTTCCATCAGACCCAGAAGTCCTGGAACAGTACTGATTGCACTTGGGGCACACTAACTCAGAGGCTTCTGCACATGAAAGAGCTGTATTACCAAAATCACACACATACCTTTTCTTATCCTCTGGAGATGCGTAATCTTATTCAGCAGGCATTCTCAGGGCATGACTATCAGATTGGGCATCACAAAACCACTGCCAGTAGTTGGTCCCTCTCTTTTATTCAAAGTCTTAAAGGTCAGGGCACTTGAAAGTGCATGGGAAATGCAGGTTCAGTTCCTTCTGTAACTTGCAGAAGATTTGAGCTCTATGCTCTGCCTTCTGACCCACACACACAACACAGGCAATTCTGAGGTATAGATACTTCAGAAACACTCTGCCCACTGTGCTCCCCTCTGTAATGAATAATCAAAGATCCACTGTCCATAGACACCAGGAACAAGCATGAGTCTATAGTTTACTCATCATGGTATTTGACTAAGAATGAAGAAATCTACTCCATCCTTTCAGGGCTGTTCAGTATTTTCAGCTGTCTGCTGCTAAAAATTAAACAGGCAAATGATTCTCAGAACAGACAAACTCAAGACAATGCCTAAGGCACAAAGCCGATAAACTGAGAATAAAGACCAGTGCCTCAGCTTGTGTCAGGCCAGCATGTCACTTTTTGTACATCTTAATTTTAAGGTGCTTCACCTTTGACATGCACTGTTAGGAGTGAGAAAATTGGGAAAACAGATTGCCTTGTGAAATTAAAATAAATTTATGTTCTTGTCACCCAGGGAAGCTGAACACAGCAGTAAACAAAAAATTAGCAACAGTCAACAAATTGCCACTGAAAGCTACATAAAATTCAATACCTGAATGCACTGCTTTATCACAACCTGTAGATAAGGAAATGGAGATAAAGGGAATATACTCTTAACTTTTCTCAAGTTACTGCTGCACTGGCTTTCAAGAGTTTTCTTTTTAAAAAACAAAGTCTCCCTCAAGTTCAGCTTTCAAATCTATTGCACTCACTAACTAAAAAGGTAGAATATGATTCAGCAGCTGTGACCATCCAACAGCATCACTGCCACAGCTACACTTCAGCTGGAAAAATGTTCCCCAGGCCAGAATTAAAGAAAACTATCTTTAAAGCCATGAAAGCCAAATAATTAATTGACTGCTGGATGGAAAAGTAATTTCAGGCATTAATATGGTACCCCATCTTCATGGAAAATATTTAAGTAAGCAATTATAGAGGGGGAAATTATGTTGCACACATACAAAAGGAAAACTATCTCTGATGCACACATTTCAGTTCACATTATTTTCAGAAACTAAAATGAGAAAGTGGTAAAAAAAACAGCTTACTTTTATGTTTCTTTTGTAACTCATGGCAAAAGAATCCTCACCCTTGACAGAAACCAGTCCCCTTCTGTGCTTCTATTCAGTAGGGCACTGGCCTTTTTCAGACAGAAGGTAAAAACCATGCAGTATATTTCTATTTAACATCATACACCA
Organism: Oreocharis arfaki; assembly: GCA_013398015.1. Classification (NCBI taxonomy): domain Eukaryota; kingdom Metazoa; phylum Chordata; class Aves; order Passeriformes; family Paramythiidae; genus Oreocharis; species Oreocharis arfaki. The sequence continues at coordinate 1,079,758 of VZRR01012423.1, forward strand.
TCAACAGCCAAAATCATAAGTGGGATTTTACTGAGTCAGCATTAAAAGAAGTTTTTGTTCAAATTCAGTTAAAAGACGTTTTTCAGCAGACAACTCAGTCAGCCAGCCAGCTGCAATAATTACTTCTCCTATAACCTACAACTACGTAATTATACATATCTAAGAAGGCAGAATTGTATGCCTTAATAAATACATTTATCAATGTAACTTTACAGAGAGTGCTTAGATAAAGACAAATACCTGGACGAAAAGCCATCTTAATCTTAATGAAAGCCTCATTACAGTCTGCAAGAAGATATTTTGCTTTCCTGTGGTAGATTCTAACAACGCCTAGCAAGAGATGTCCTGAGGTTCGGAGTGCCATCTTCACCTAAAAATACATTCACAATCAGTGATGTAGCCTCACTTTTCCCTTCAGTCAGCTTTACATGAATTTTCTCAATAAAATCAAATATCCAAAACAAGCATAAAGACCAGCAGAAATCTGAAGAAACAAAGAATGCAAAGTCCCGTTCAGGATGATACTCTATTACACTATTTATGGATGACCTGGCAAGTATCAGTAAATTAATAACAGCTCACTCCAGGAATTCCCAAACACTGCTCTGTCTAGTTTAAAAAAAAGTGACAAAGACTGTTTTTACCACACATTTTTTTCTACCACCTTTGCTACTTTGTGGAAAATTGTGAATTGTGGAAAAAGTGAAAAATAAAGTTGGACAACCATAAATAATGATTTGGTTAAGTAAAATTTGGTTAAAAACTGTTAGCTACCTCTCCATCTTCTGTCTGGGAGTTAAAAAGAAAATCAGAGAAAAAAAGTGGAAGATGTGGAGTGCCTATAAATAAGCACTGCCACACTTAAACAATTTTAAGTTCCTTTCCTCTTTAGCCTCACTGCTTTACTACGTAATGAAGTATCTGCTGTAGGAACACAAAACTGAAAAAAAAAAAAAAAGGGAAGGACTCTTCCTTACATACTTCAGGCTGAAAGAGTATGAAATTTGTACTGAATGGCACATGGAAGAACTGTCTCACAGAAAGAGCAAGCCATACAGAATTTAACATCAACCTGTAAGAATTTGAAATTTTTATTGCCTCCAATGTCTCTTTAATATTTTAGCTGATGAACTGTTACACAAAGTTAAATATATGAAAAAGTGCCTATTAGCTTCTCCCATCTCTAAAAGAATGTTCCAGCTCACGAGTGAATCTACGAACATTATCTTCTTCCTAAATCCTTCCAGAGCAGATAATGAAGCAAATCACTATTCTGGAAGGGTTAAGCATCTTTGTGATTGTACAATACACTTTTTGCTTACACTTAGCAGTTCTTCTAAAATCTAGAGTAGCATTATAAAAACTGTTAACATTTCTATCGACTAAAATAAAAGATACAAAATTTTCTTTTGTTTTCAAATAGCTGCTCTTTGTATAAGACATTCAGACATCTGTTACCTGACAAAAGCCACAACTGTACCACTAGTTCTAAAATGAACAATTTCATTGCCATGAGTGGTAGAGGGGAAGAAAAACAAAAACATGTAAAAACACCAAACTATGTAAAATTTCCTCCACTTTCACAACAGAGTACTTCACATCTAAGCAGACCTTTCCACCCTTTAAAATAGCAACATTAAGAACTTCATTTGTTTCAGTGACCCAAATAGTAAGTACCGCCTGTACACTCAAGTTCTTTTCACTGCAAGGTAACATGACATTAGTGTAAAATAAGTACCTTTGGGGAAATGATACTCTCCACGCTGCTTTCCAGATTACATTCAAAAACATGGGCTTTGGTCAACTTCTTATCCCAGTGGGCCGCCAGCCAGATTTTGGCCAGCGGCCCACGCTTGCTCAGGACAAAGTGGGCATAGAACATGGTCCCAGATGTCTAAAACAAAGTGCAAACCTGTAAAGAGAAAGGAAAATATTTCTTTCTACACTTTTTATTTTATGAGGAACATCCTTGTAAACACCCTCTTATTCTCAGAAGTGCACATTTGCTTTTCAAACACTGAGATCAGACTACTTGTTTAATATGTTTAAGAAGCCAGCACTTACAAACAGTGTCCATGTAATAGCATAAATATGCATTTATTACAGACTAATTAAGAAGCAGAAATAACACCCACTAACAGCCACATACACAACTTAAAAATGTTTATCATCCCTCAAGAAAAAATAATCTTGAATCTTTTAACCTCTAGGATAATGATACCAAACTCTCCTAATGCAAAGAAGCATGTCTCAGTTTTCATTCCACTGTAGCTTTCTATGACTTCCACTTCTTTCTACTCTTAATTCAGTAGCTGCTGCTCTACTATACCAGTATACAGTGTACATTGTTCCAGCAAAAGGTTCATCATTATAAAATATACAGCCCTAAATCTTTTTGGACTTCACTATAATTTCCTAAACAGGAAGCAAAATTATGTCTTCATTTCTGAACAGACTGTTCTCCATTTCATATTGTTTTAATCAAGTGTTGATGAAAGTGGCGAGAAAACTGACTGCATTATTTCAAACATCCTTAAGAGTCCATTTTCTTTCTCCTTAACCAGAAAAAAAAAGAGACATTCTTATCTATTTATCTAGTAACTACTTTGTTATGGCTGATAAGATGCCAACACATCAAACCATGGGGAATCACAAAAGCATGATGTTCTATGATCTCAACATGCTAGTTCCATGCCTGGTAAGCATATTATTCAGTTAACTACAACTAGAAGGAAAAAACCACATAAATCTGCTTTTTAAAAGTAGAAGAATCTCCACAAAGAATTTTTCCAGTAGTTCCTATAATCCAGGAAAATTAATCAAAAGAGAAGTACAGGAAAGATACAACGAGTGCATTTCAGTTTTTACGTCCTCCATGCCTACAGAAAAACTGCCAGAGGAAGCACAGCAAGTCACGACTGTTACTGCTAGGAATTTAAGTATAGGGGCAAGTGAAGCACTGACTTTACTGATTCAGTGGAAATAAAGCCAACCTCTAAACCTCTGGATAACAAATGAAAAAATGTACATCTCAAAGTCAAGTCCAAGAATTTTTTTTTTCATTTTGCAAGTTGCATAACAGAACTGATTATCAAGCTACTCTCTTAATGACAGATTGGCCACTGATTCCATCCACAACCAAAACAGTGGAGAGGATTTAAAGGAAATAAAGGCCATGTTCAGCTTAAACTCTAACTAACTCAGTATACAGAATTAAAACTACTCTTAGGAGTGAGGTTAATAGCTTTTAGTCATAACAAAGCTGCAAACTGACAAAAAGTTAGAATGCTATTTTTATTTGTTGAGATTATATGAGGGCTAAGGACAGCACTGCACAAAGATGGACATGAGCAAGTTTTTCCAGGAAGCACAATTAAATAAAATTTGGATAAACATTATCTAAAGGAAGGTATTCTACTTTCTTTCCCCCCAATAATTTTTGAAAGACATCACACTGTCTTAAGGCCAGCAGACAATTCAATCCTTGCATACTCGTGAAGGCCTCAGTATTTCTGTGTATGCACATACATAACTTTGCAGCACAGCATTTCGGTATCTTGAGTTGCTACCACAACCATGCAGTACTCCGGCAACATTAAGCCTGTAAATTACCCCTGAACATGAGGAACAGGGGAAAACAGAAACATAGAGTAAACAAACCCACTTGTATTAGTCCATTAAAAGCATTCAACAACAGTTGCAAAAGAATGTACTTTGATTAGTGGAGTTTGGCACAATTATTAAAATAGATAGCATGGGATTCACAAAACTTCAAACATATGGTTAACTGAAAACATACTTAAATCTCCTGTTAAATGTGAAATCCACTATTTGGACAACTCGGACAAAAACTTTGTATCTGTTTCTCTTTGTCCATCACTGAAGCCTTGCCATACTGAAATACATTAAGGGAAACAGTGGCAACCAGACTACAGATAGTTTTGAAGTGTGTTTCAATCTGAACTGTTACTAACAAATAATGATTTCATTCTGTAAAACAGTAATTTCTTGTCACATTATGAGTCTCTGCCACTTCCAAATTCCAGCAGATGCTCTGCTCTGCATGGCAAAAACTGGGTTACAGCAACTGTACAAAACCCACCTTTTACAGTTCAGCCATTCAGCACCTCAGCACAACTGTTCAAAGCAGGCCCCAAAGGCTGCTCCCACTTTCTCCAGATTTTTTTCTTTCTTTTCAGATACTCCTTTTCTGTATTTCAGGCTTTTTGTCTGATTTTTAATTCATAGGACAGTATGTTGATGCAGTGGTGTAAAAGAAGAAATAGATTTTGTGGCATAATTTGAGACTGGGATGAATGTTAAAGGAACCAAGAGTTTCTACAAGCGGCAGAACGCTCAGGCAGACACCTAGAATATGTCATTGGCTGAAAAAGCAACTCCTAAGAATCCACAAAAGAAAAATGGTAGCTGATGGATCTTAAAAAGCTCGTAAGGTAAAATATAACTGTCAATTTTTGAAATTGACTGGATAGGAAACATACAAAACTTGTTCTAAGAACCTCAGCATTTTTCTGTGGTGTCTGCATTCCTCTAAGGCAAAAAGAATATGTACTCACACAAGGCCAGGTGGGACCAAATCCTGACCTTGTCAAATCGACCTTTTAAAATACTTGAGACTTTATTGTCATTAACTTTGAATTTCCTTCAATGTGCCACAATTGTCCTCAGGTTTTCTCTGCCTAACTTGGTCAACAACTGCACAATTTAAAAAATATTTTTCTTCCTACAGAAGTGTAAAAATTGCTCTAATTCTATACACAAAGTAAGTGAACATGTAAAGCAGAACTAATATAATACTGGTCATACACAGGGTCTGATCCAGAATCTGCCTGTCTCATTCTCTCACGTGAGACTCTGGTAATTGCTCCTTTCAAAGTAGCAGTAAGAAAATTTGGTAGATGCTAACTATGAGCTTCATCTCAACCCCCAACTCACATCTATTCCGTCTTAAAATCCTTCTTCATATTAGAATGGCTAACTATCTAACTTCTGAAGAGCACACTGGCATAGTTAGTCCCATCCTTCAAGGCATGCAGAAAGGTGCTTAATGAACTAAGAGGTGAAAATAGACAGAACATTCACCGTATTTTGATTTGACTGTGGTTCACTCTAGCTCATTAAACCCACTTGTCACCTGCTCTCCCTAGGTTAGGTTATGTAGACACACACACTCTCTCACACACACCAGTCCACAACTAAATTTCAGTCTTTTATTTTTTTACTGTCACCTACTTTTGTTCCCTGCTGTAAAGCTAGTCCAAAACCATGGTCATACACAGATGAGTAGACAAATTCCATCCTACAGTTTAAGAAATCAGCCAGTCATTTTAATTCATTTGTCCTTATGCTATCCTTCAACTTCTTTTCTCTGCTTGTCTCCCCACACACACATAATTTCCTCCTATGCTGTTTCTGCTTTGCTAAGCTCAGGCAGCCCTGGGTGATCTGGAGAAGGGGTGAGATCACCCTGAACACCTGCATCAGTCTGAGCTGGCCCTACCAGACTTCAGAAGTTCAGAAGAACTACCCTGACCCTGCAACTGTACTTCGAATTCGTCAACTTTAAATCACAATCCTTCACTCTCCCGTCCTTTCTACATGACTAAATTTCCCATGTGTGGGCACTCACTAATGCAGCCTCCCTGGCAGGTTTTGGTACCACACTGAACACCTGGTGCCATTGAAAAAAAATTCATCACGAACTCCACTAACATCACTTTACAGCTCCACGCCTCTCTTCACCACTACCTTATCTGATCTGCTTCCTTCAACCACTTTTATAATTGTCTGGTTAATCCACATTTATCTGAATTTTAATATATTTCTTTGTGGCACCTGCCACTTTACTGAAGCTCAGTGACAAGTCATCTTAATTTCTTATGTCCACAAAGTCAATTATTGAAAAAGATGAAATTGAACCAGTTCAACTTGATATATCTTTGATAAATACATACAGCATTTTCCATTTGTCTCCAGGTCTTGTTTTTTCCACCAACAAATTTTCAGAAATTCTATGGCTGAAGTTGCGCTACCAGGTCTATTAATTACTCAAACCGCAGCACTCCGTTACAGGAACTGCCTTCCCTGTTCTCCAATTACAATATACTACACACCTACACAATCAGATAGAACCAGCACCCCACTAAGGTTACTAAAGCAAAAGGCAGATCACTCACAAGTACTGTACAGAGCTGGAGATTACTGAACCCTGTGAACACTGTTGTCCTCCTCCCTCAATTCTACATTCATACCTAACCCTCAGCAGGTATCCTGCCCTTGCCCCTACATTCAGAATGCTCAACCAGTAGGAAAGATATCTTTTAAATTTAAGGCACTGTCTCCATTATCCCAACCTCTTTTGTACAATTCCAGATCCAAGTCATGTTGCAGAAACCATGTACTAACACATTCTTTACAGGTAGGCAAGTTGAACAGAATTCTTTATGTTACTCCATCTTTTGCAGTTATTACTTCTCTGCACTGTTCATCCAAAGAGCCCAAATGTAACAAACTTTTTAACATTTTACCTCTAAGAAATTAAACGGATGTAGTAACTAAAGCAAATACTCTCATTTCTGTGGGAAATCCCATGGTATAAGCAAGACATGATTAATTTGTGTGGTAATTTAAGTTTATTGTAGGTCTCTAACTTTTCACTCCTCCTTTTATTACCCCCATCACACCTACTTCCTCTCTAGTTAAAACTTCATATGAGTGGGCTTTGCTTACCCAAATTTTGTAGCATGTCAAATATCTACAAATGCACCTTCATAAAATAAAACACATGCCTGGCCCTAATAATGCTTTGATGTCCCCCGTTTTTGATATGAGTTTTACTGAGTAAGAGATTAAGGAAAGCCTACTTATAGCCCACATTCACACAATGTGGGCCTAAATGGTAACTTCCCCAAATTTGCAGTGTTTTCTTTATGTGTCAAAATTTAAAGAAAAGCCATTTTCAGTGAAAGATGCCAATAAGTCACAGGGACCCCAGGTTTCCTTTGTTATTGATAAAAACCCAACGCCCTGTTTTATACTTAAGCACTTCTATTCAGGATCAGAAATATCTTAAAAACTGCAGCAAGATTTCTAACATTGTCCATAAGAGCAGGATCTTGGTTCTTCAAAAAGCCGGCATTTTTAAAGGGCTCTTTCATTCGTAGCTGAACAGCCAGAGTGTCCAGTAGGCAGTTCGTAAGCCACTAGAGAGGCTGTGAGAGCATTCAGTACCCTGCTCCATCCAAGAGAGAAGGAAAATTACACTTAAAAACTGAAGACTGGCAAATGAAACTCTGCTCCTGTCCCCCTCCCCAGACCGCAGCAGCCCCGCTGTGCGTTTAGCGAGCCCACAGCCAAGGATCTGTTACACCGCGGCGGCCCCCGGGCCTCCCCACGGCACCCCGGGGAAGGTCCCTGCGGATCCGCGAGTGCGCCCGCTCCAGGTGCACAGACCGCGCCCCCCTGCAGCTTCCCCCTCCGCCGCGGCCGCGCTCCCGTCGGGCCTGGCCCGGCCCGTGCCGCCGCCAGGCCGCGTTCAGGGCCGCGCTGCGCCCGGCCTCGCCTCAGATCGCCCCGGACACCCGGGCAGGGTCCCGAAGCCCCGCCGCCCTGCCCTTCCTGGGGGAGCCCCAGGTGTCGCGGCGCACCAGGGGGACCCTCCCCGCCGCGAGGGCTCGGCCGAAGATCCCCCTCTGAGCCCCAGCATGACGGCAGCGCCCCGAGAGCCGGGCTGTGGCCGGGCCCCGCCGGGCCTCTTCGGGCGGCGGCAGCGACCGCGGCGGCCGGAACCACTCCTTACCCTGCTCCGGGCCCGGGGGCCGCTCGCTGCTCCTGCCGAGCCGAGCCGAGCCGAGCCGAGCCGAGCCGAGCCGGGCCGGGCCGAGCCCGAGCCGAGCCGAGCGGCGCCGAACCGAACGGAAGCTGAGCCGAAGCCAAACCGGGCCGGGCCGAGCAGAGCCGAAGCGGAGCCGAGCGGAGCCGAACCGCTCGCTCAAGCAAACAAGATGGCGGCCGCGGTCCTTCCTGCGCGCGAACGCGCCGTTCAAACAGCAGGATGTTTACGGTCAAATTCCCCCCGGCCCCGGCCCCGGCACTGCGCGTGCGCGCGGCCCCGGGAGGCGGGGCAGAGTCGCGTGAGTGACGAACGGCCGCTGAGTGACAGCCGCGCGCGGGCCCCGCAGGGGGCGGGGTCTTGGTGGCGGCGGGGCGCGGCTGTGAAGGTGCCCAGGCCTGGGTGTGCCCGAACGGGGCTCTCTGCCCTTCGTTAGCTCTGTGTAAAACGTGTGAAAAAAACATTTTCTTCTTTCACAGCCTACTCCCCGTAAAGAGGTGGCGCACCAGGTCTTCCTGATCCCTGCAGGCCCCCCCCTTCCCCCCGGTTGTCGGGGCGCTGCAGGTGTTTGTTCTGTGGAGTAGTGCGTTGACACGAGGAACAACTGCGGGCACCACTCACTTTCTTTGTTTGGACTAATTTGGTTTCGACAGTATTTAGAAAGGTTTTTTGATCCTAATTGACTAATTTATTATGACCACGTAGGATGTAATGGAGAGGGAAGTATGGCTACAACTGGACTCGAAACAGGAGTCAATCACTAGGTAAAAGCAATGGAAAGGGAAAACAAGGAGAGATTTGGGGAACAGGGATTTTTCTGGTCTCTCTCAGGCACTAGGGACTCTGAAGCTGTAAGTACATACCATCCGGGATGAACAACAAACAGCCTTTGGCCCAAAGAGACGCAAAATACAAAAACCTCGTTAAAATAACTTCTGAAACAATACTTCTAGTGCAATGGATCATCAGTTTACAAAAGTAATGTCAGAATACCAATAAAATCTGCCTACTGAGGGTTTAAGGAGGATTACTGCTATTTGTGATACTCAAGATAATATATTTTAGGGGATGGTAACATCAGCAAATAATATGTAAAACATGCAGGCTCAGTCTCCTGGTTCTCTTTCCTTAGATTCAGTTTTGAAGATTACAGCATTCATTTTCGTTCATAATGTCTCACTAGGACCTTTATTCAGAATAAACATTGATTCTCTGTATGTCCCACATGGATTTCTGCCCGGTATAGTAATAATTCGAGGGTTTTCTTCTGCAAGGAAACATTTGCTGTATCACTACTCTGCTGTATCTCCCTACGGAGTTAGAGGTCCAGGCTTTGAACTAGGGAGTGTCCAGGCCACCGACCCCTGGCTGAGAAGACACTTGCATTAGTTTAACAGTGCTGATACATTGGATTGCAGCAAAGTCCACCAAAAGTGTGGAGCAGCAAAGCTGCATCATTTGCTGCTATAGGAAATAGCCACTCATAGTAGGGGAATAAAAAGCCACACCAGAAAAGTGGCAGCACAGTGGTGTGAGTCAGAAACCTCAGCGCTTCAGGCCCTGACCCACGTTACTGATGAAATGTCCACAGCACTGCCTGCCTCTGGCTCTTGCCCTGCTCAGCGCTTACCTCAGTTGCATCCATTTTAGTATGAAATCCTTCTTCCTCTGGCTCAGCAAACACTGAGGATTAGTGGCTTTTGGTCAAAATTGCCTTTCTAGCTAGCATGGGCCAGTGTGTGCCAGTTGGCTGCTTAGAAGCCCTACATCGTTTTGCCATTGACTGAGCAGAAATGAACAACGGGAAGGAATTATGATTTTTTTTCTTTAGTTGTCACTCCCAATTCCTTAATAGTTGCCCATTTAAAAAAATAAAATAATAAAAATGTTTCTTTTTGTTTTTCTCATGCTCTCTACTGTTTGAGCGAGCAATTCTTTCTATAGAAGACATCCTTTTTTAAAACAAAACTAGGAGCTATAGTTAAATTTTTGGTAATACCTACCATGTAGTCAAAAGCATTAAGCTAATACATAGGTCCAGTCTTTTCCAGATGACTCTCTGTAGTCAGTTTGTGATTTGTCCAAAGTTTAGTTTCCAGTCTTTCTATTCTTTGTTATTATAGGGCTTTAAATGTATATACTTCAAAGAAGCAAATATATGCAAATCCTAGAGAGTTTGTAGTCTAAATTTGGCTCAGTTTAAATCTAAAGGATTTGAATTGTTATCACATCTGTTTCTCATGGCAGTATGTGACTACTGCAAAGGTCAGTCGGTAATCATGTCCTCTAATTTATTCTTGAATGTATTCTAAAATTATGCTAGTCTAATTTATTTATTTTTTGCAATGTCTATTCAGTTCAATATTTTTCTGTTTCATCTAAAAAGAATGCTTCCTTCTATCAAAATTAAAAGTCAAGACAATTCATTCGCATGGTCTAAAATTAAGGTTAATTGCCTGATATAAAAATGTTTTATTTGTACTGTGCAGATGAATGCACTTCATGAACAAGTTGGTATTTAAACTTCAGGAAAATTTTCAGATATTTTGCTAAGAATTAAAGCAATTACAGTACAGTAAATAAGGAAGATCAAAATACAGTGTGTGTTGGAACTCATGTCCATTAATTTCCATGTACTGACCGATCAATTTAAAAACACCATAAATAAGTTTTCTTCATTATTAATAATATATTAAATTACCGCATGGCTGTTTCAAAAGTTTGTGATTAAGTCAGATATTTTTCAACTTTTTGCACTTAGGCTCTCATGAAGGCCAATTCTTGGGAAAAAAAAAATTCTATTACTAATTTTTTTTTGCAGTTTTGGTGGTTTTTTTAACTCAGCTTGGAAAGTTCCCTGAATGCCCTGGCCTGAGACAGACAATGTAACTGATTTTCCTGTCCCCCTTTTTTTTTTTCCTCAAGAGCTGCCACAAGCACTGATTTGTATGTGGCACTCCATTCTTTGCTGAATTTCTCCTCAGGCTCTGCTCAGACACATGCATTCCAGATGGTACTTAAAAAAGCAAGTTTGTGACTACGACGTACGCTCTTGCTAGCATATAGCAGATCACATTATGCAGTGACATTTAGGAAGAAACTGAGGAAAAAGCCTATTTTTGTTTTCAGCTTTGGTCAAGTGTATCTGTCAGGCAACGAAATCATAATTTGCAAGTGCAGAACAACTTAGATCACATATAAATAACTTTCTCTTAGGAAAAAAGTCAACATGTCTTAATTACTTTTGGTTAACTGAAGTAATCTTTTTTCCCTGACAAACATTCTCCCTTGAAATTTGAGATCCAAATCCATTCTTGAGTCACAAACCCATCCTCCAGTTCCTTCCAAGCTAAGCTGCTTTGCCCAATCACTTCCAATTACTGGCAACATTAAATTGCTTTTTTGAGCCATCAAACAAGAAATTCAGGACAGTCACAGTCACATTTCTACCATGTGAAGTAGAAGGAAAAATACCATAATTTGTGATTTCATCAGAACCTGTTTACTCTAAAATCTTCAGCATTCCAAGGCAGATAATCCAAAGTTTGTCCAATATGTTGGACCTTCTCTGAGGAAGAATTTCAGTCTCTGTTTACAGCTTTGCTGCAGCTGTACAGAAGAGCAGGAGGTGCTGGAAAGGGACCTGCTATGCAGGTGCACATGGACAGAAGCTTTCAGCTGTATGCCAAGACTGCCCTTAGATGATCCGTAGGTGAAATGGTTTCTGAAAGTGGCATTCAGCCAACACAACTAAATCACTGTGGTGCTCTGTTCTGAACATTAGATAGACATTAGAATACAAATATTTGCACTCCAGCTGGTAGTTTAGATTCCTGATTTCAGTGTGGGCCACCTGGCACAGATCCCATGTGACGTACGTGAAAAATGAGAGTAACTGGAAACATTAAATTTCTTGCCACTTGGTCCTTAGTTCACAATACATCCTTTTACCAAAAGCTCCAAGCAGAAAGGTTTTATATTTGCTGGGAATTCTTTACATGGCAAGTCAAAGATGTTTCCTACCAATGTATTTAATTTGAGGATGTCCTGGTTTTGACTGAGCTAGAGTTAATTTTTCTCCAGTAGCTGATACAGTGCAGTGTTTTGAAATTATTATGAGAATAATGTTGATAACACACTGATGTTTTGATTGTTGCTAGGTAGTGCTTACTTTAAATGAAGGCTTTTCAGTTTCCTATGCTCTGCCAGTGAGGAGTTTCACAAAAAGCTTGGAGGAAGCATGGCCAGGATGTCTGACTGGCATATTCTATACCATAGAACATCATGCCCAGTATATAAACTGGGAGAGTTGCCCAAGAGCCAGTGATCAGAGGGACAGGCTGGGCATCAGTCAGTGGGTGGTTAGCAACTGTACTGTGCATCACTTGTTTTTTATGGGTTTTATTCTTCTCTCTCTCTCATTTTCATTACATTTTTTTCATTATTATTACTATTATTACCATTAAAATAATTATTATTTTCTTTTGTTTCAGTTATTACACTGTTCTTATCTCAAACTATAAGTTTTACTTTTTCCAATTCTTCCCCCCACTGGGATGGGAAATGAGTAAGTGGCTGTGTGGTACTTTGTTGCCAGCTGTAATTAGACCATGATAGAGGAACACAAAGAGATATAAATGATGCAAAGAAAATTTGGATTTCTGAAATTGCAGTGGAAGTTCAGCTCTCAGTCTTTGCTAATTCTGGATAGATGGAATGTTGTTAGGATCCGACACAGTAAATCATGCATCATGTAATCAGTACAAGTAAACTTGTTTTTATTGGGGTTTTCAAGGTTTCTGTAAATTTGTTTCTTAAAATGAGAAATATTTTTTCCCAGCTGAGGAGAAACGATATAAGAATTTCAGCTATTTATAGACTCAGCATTCTTGTACTGGCCTTTTTGATTCCATTATGTATCAGCCCACTTCTGCTTAACAATTTTTGAAGTATTTAAGTTTATGTTTATTCAAGAAGAAAACTTTGAAAAAATTCTTCCTTTTTCTTCCTAGCACATTCTGTTTCCAGTAAACTGAACTATGTGTTTAACCATTTCTAATATTAATTTTCTGGAAAGGCTTTTTTTTTTTTAATAATTGCAGCTGCTCAGGTGGAGTTTTTCTTGCGTACTGGAGCTTAATACGTTTCAGATTTAACCAGTAGATACCTGTAATGCTTTCTTGGGCCTAAAAGTTTCGACTTGCTGCTCAATTGCAGCCTTTCTTCTCCCCTGTCTTCTGTTACACTCTTCCCACACATTCCTGGCTTTCTCCTCCCAACCTGCTAGCCACTATTTGTGGTCATTTTTAACTTCTAGAGTTGATCAATGGGTGGAACTGATGAGGAAACTGGCAGGTAGTAAATGGTCCAGGGAAAGGACCACAAGGACAGCTCTGCAGGGAAGGGAGAGACTGAAGGCAAGCATCAGAAATACAGAAGACACATTGATTTTGCAATGGCTTTTCAGTGGAATATGTCAACTTTTTACATACTTTGAGTGCTGATGCTCTACAGCAGTTTAATTGAGAGCAGTCTTACAATAATGTAAACTTTGCACAAATGAAAGTATACCTTACATTTCCATCAGCACAGTGGTATTCACATAGTACTTGCCCTGGGAGCAGTTTGATACTGAAATGCAGTTAGGATAGTTTTACCTGATCCACAGAACCAGAAAGGCATGTATTGCTGATGTATATGAAAATTATCTGTTATTGATAATGTCTGAAAACACTCCCAAAATACAATGCACAAGGAATTTCATAATTTCTTATCAATTATAATCCACCATATATTTCACTAAATAGAGAACTTTTTTAAAAAAGAGTACATAATTTAATTCGTTAAGTAATCATGAAAGCGTCTTTAACTGTGGCTCTGAGGCTAGGACATCTCTGGAAGATAAAATACAAATTAACTAAATTTTGGCACACTAGCAATTAAATGGATCAGAAAATTTTAGAATTCATGAGAGAGTTAAGTAGGTATTGTTGGTCCAGTTGTTGTTAGGCAATTTGATATGACCTCCCTTTCATCTGACTCAGGCTCCTGTGATGTCAATTAATATAATTAATTTTTGTGTATTGGCATGTAAGCTGTATTTAGATGAAAACTGCTGTTTTACTAATATACTGTACTTATAGCATAGTTGTGCTGTGTTGGTAGGCATGTCTTTTGAGTTAAATTTGTCAAAGAAGACAAGTCTGGTTCTTTGGCAAGTTATACTTGTCAGCTTTCCAAATTATGCTTTTCTGCATTCAAGCATTTGCTCAAAGTGATAACCATGGAGCAGGCAATAACTGTGATCTCCCTTCTGATTACATTGCAGCTCTTGTACTGAGTGTACCTGTCAGTGTTTCACAGGTCCGGAAGCAGCTTTGCGCAGAATGAGGCTGCTCCAACAGCTGCTCCCACTGTTGTCCATCTCTTGACGCTGCAGGGAATATTCTGAGCTGGAAAGGACCCTCAGGGATCACCAAGTCCAACTCTTAAGTCAGGTCCATACAGGGATTGAACCCACAACTTTGGCATTACTAGCACCATGCTCTATCCAACTGAGTTGGTCCCAGGGTTAATATGTAGGTGCTGTTTTGGAAACTACCATCAGCAGCTGTGTCTGACCCCAAAGGTGCAGTCATCCATCCCCTGGTGACATATCGGGGACAGAACGTAAAAATTGTATCCTGCTCTCTGACACTGTTGTTGCAGCACAGAAGACTCTTTTGAAGGAGTGTAGAAAATTATATCAGGATTATACTTTGATACAATTGATACAATTGTAAGTGATGTCAGGAAACAAATCCTGATTTCATACTCAGAATTATATTGACTTCCAACTTAGCTTGTTAAGTGTCCTCCAAGTCTTCATAGAAGCTGTCCTGCAAAAAGTGGTGATTGAAAGGGGAGTGAAGAGAAAAGCAATTCTCTTCCCCAAGATGATCATGTCATTCAAAATAAATTCCATTCTCTGTATGCAGATGCATCATGGTGAAGTAAAAATCATCACATTGAACACGGATGAAACATCCCCATTAGTGTGACATGAATAAAATGAATATTCCTATTGCAAGGTAACCTTGTAGGCAAGGCTGAAGTCTTGAGAAAAATTGTAGAATAGAGATTCTGAGTCAAACTATGTAACATTAATGGATGTTGAGCGAGGTTGTCCAGTGGCATAAATCAGCCTGCCATTAAATCAAGTACTGGAAGTTAGTAGAAATACAGTATTTCATATCAAATGAGTATCAGGTCTTAGAATCTCTTAGGAGTGAAAAAGCAGTTTCCTCACTGAATTTATCCTTTATTTTAGCTATGTACTTTTTCTTTGTGTGCTCTTACATTTCACAATTTCTATTTGTAGTTGCTAAACACTTCAAAGTTGTAATTTAAATATTTTTCAGTACAAATTGTCTGTGACTATCTATCTATTGATATTTTCTCCTGGACGTTTTACTGTTGTATATAGGTATGGCTACCTTTGTTTCTTTGGTC
Source organism: Oreocharis arfaki (assembly GCA_013398015.1). NCBI lineage: Eukaryota > Metazoa > Chordata > Aves > Passeriformes > Paramythiidae > Oreocharis > Oreocharis arfaki. The sequence goes on from VZRR01012423.1 coordinate 1,095,101, forward strand.
AAGTAGGACAATTAATTACAGCATTTAAGTGGGTGACATGATTTATAGAGGATTATGGTGGAAGTTTATGCGATGTGGTGGATGAAAATAGATATTAAATAAAGAATGAAGCCAAAAGCTGTTCAGCCATAAAAACCTATATATTATATATACAGTGTAATAGCCATACTACTTAATTTCTAGTACTATTAAACATGTCAGTGTAGTTTCTCCATCTTCATAATCTTGAATGATTTTTACAGGATGTTGTAATTTTATTCTGCTAATAATAAAGATCTGTTTTATATAATCTAACCCCATAAACAATAAATTTTTTAGATGAATGAATCATACTTTATGTGAAGGGTGCATTTATAAATACTTCATGTAAAATTAATAGATGATCAATAAATTTAATAAATGCATTACATATAGAGTAAGCTGAAGGTGCCTGGAAGCATGTAAGTGGAAGATGTTAAGAGATTTTCATATGCCAAGGTCATAAGGAAGTTATAGACATATTGGCTGTTATGGCAGTCTTGAAGGGTGACCAAGCTGTACTTTGACATACATTTGTAGACTGATGAACCAGAAAAGTCTCCTCTGGTTGTCACACTTCTGTGGACGAATGGCATGACCTGGAACAGATCAGCAGTGGTGATGGCAGTCAAGGCAGAGATGCTCGGGAAATGGAGCATCTCTTTTCATTTGTCCTCTACTCATTCAGCCTTCGTTTACCTTGTCCACTTTCCCTCTGCTTAACACTGGTGAGGTCACGTCCCAAGCACTTTATAAAGGCTGGACCCTGGCCCAAACCAGGGAGTTGTCAGCTGACTGCAGAGGACTTCTAAACCCTTTGGTGAGGGAGCTGGAATCTGTGGCATATGAGGATAGGCAAAGCAAAGTGGACCTCAGCCAAGGGAATAGCAGGTTCCAGTCAGCTCCAAGAGCAGTCTTAGGCTGTTGAAAGGGGCTTTAGAAGAGACAGGGTAGTGAAAAAACAAGAAACAGCAATTGCAGGAAAACAGGATTGGAAGGTGATTTACTTAAAACATTTCTGATTTCACACGTGATCTCACACTTCCACAGACAGGCACCAGGACATCTATACTCAGTAGTCTATCCAGCACGTAGGCATCAGGATGCTTGAATACAGGTGTCCTGTTGAAGGACAATGACACTGGCTATTGAGGCCTCACCTTGTCTCCTGGTCTCTTCTTAGGCTGAGAGCTAAAGCTGATTTTTACACATGCCTTTCTCTACCGTTTAGGGCATCTAAGGAATGAGTTTCTCCATCCTGTCCTACTAGTCACCTCTATGAGCTGTCAGCATTTACTCACTCTTTTTTGTCTCTGATGTGAGTGTCCTGAGAAGCTGCTATCTGTGCGTTGGGATTGTAATGAACTGCTAATTTCTAGATGCCTTCAATACATTCAGTGCACAGCCCTATGGGGTATGGGCCACTCCTCCCAGCTCAGCAGACTTACTGAGGAGGCAGTTATGTCCCATCTCTGAGACAGAGTAACTGAGGTTCTTGTTAATAGATCCTTTGGGGTGAATTAGAGTGAAACAACATTGAATGACCAGTGTATATATGAGGCAGGTTTATTTTAAAACAATTTGGTTGCAAGAGAAAGGAGGTATGTAGTTAGTAATTTTGGTTTTCTATAAATATATAAAAATATCATGAAGAAAAAATTCTAAAAGAAGAATCATGGAAGAAAAAAAAGAAAGAAAGAGAAAAAAGGGACAAAAGTAGATAGTGGAGAGGGAAGATATCACCATCTGTGGATCCAGTGACAAGACTTTACAGTTGCAATTTTGGTGTCCGTGGTCGGAGTGATGCTTGCTGTCTTGATCTGTTGGGGATGGGGGACCACGCAACAAAGAGTTAAACAGGTTACATATGTTCATATATATATATAGGGATCTGCTGTTCAGACAGTTCTCAATCCACCTCACTGTCCACTCATCCAGTCCACACTTCCTGAGTTTGCCTATAAAGACATTGTGAGTGACAGTGTAGAAAGCCTTGTTGAAGTCGAGGGAGACAATATCCACTGTTCTCTCCTCATCCATTCAGGTAGTTGTATCACTGTAGAAGGTAAATCATTTCACTGAAAGTAAATCATGCTTGACCAACCTGACTACCTTCTTGTCATCCATGTGGATAGAGATGGCCTCCAGAATCAGGTGCTACATTCCTGTTCCTAGGTCATTGCCATTGTTATCCCACCTTTTATACTTCATGCTGTTGCTTCCACAGCCCGTCATCTGTCCTTGCCTTGAACAGCATGGTTAGATTTGGTGATCTGGTTGGATCTGATGATCTGCAGCAACTTCTGCAGCTCATCTTTTCTATAATTATGTGACATAGTCACAGGGATTGTCTCTGTGAAAAACAAAAAATTGGGATATCAGTCTCTTAGAAAATATTTATGCTCAGTACTGAGCACCAGGGATAGTGGCCTCTTGGGAGTCTGTTATGTGAGCAATGAAGTGAGAAGAATTGCAAGAAGTGGAAAAGACATCTGGTTTTACCAGAAAGAAAAGAAAATTTGATTGAAAAGTACACGAACAAAAAAAAGAATAGTTTAAAGAGCAGGAAAACATTCATAGCTAGAAGGATGTATTTATATTAATTAAAATAAGATATTACAAGGACAGTGTCTTTTCTGTCTGAGAATTTTTCTATACACAGTAAAAAGTAACTGAAGTATCTATACAGTAATTATAAGGGGTTTGCACTAAAGCAGGACAAATAATGAATGCAGAATATGAAACAAGATGTTACAGGAACAGTAGGAAAATAGTGAATACCAATCATCTTTGTAATGCATTAAATGTTCAGAAATAAATAATTTGAAAACACATTTTCAAAAGAAATGTTAAAGGCAGTTTGGAGTGGAGCAGATAGCTAAATGCTAAAGCCTGTAAGTGGATATTCCCTCTAAGAAAGACTTCAAAAAGAAAAAAAAAAAGTTTTAGTAATTTACTAATTTACTGTCCCTTTTGATGACTGATTCTTGAAAAGAGCAAGGAAGTTTCCTGAAGGGAGTGGATGAAATTTGCCAGAGATTTCCCCTCAGGTTTCAGTTTAGACATAGATGCAATTCACTATAGTGTCTGTCCTTCTGGTGTAGGCTGAAGAACAAATGTTAAAATCTAGGTGTTTCTGAGCTTGGTATTACAAAGAACATGCACTAAACATTTACAGAACCCGTCAGAAATGGTACTATATAAGATTAACTTTGTGTTGTGATATTTTTGAAAAGGTGGGTCATTGAAAAATACTTTGAAATGAGTGATCAGAAATTAGTTCAGCTGTAGTTTAGTTGAAGTGTAAACCAAAGCAGCCTCTAAGGGCCACAACTGCAAAAGGTCAGTTGATGTGGCATCATACATGTGGTATGTTCATGGAAACAGAAAGTACAATCAACTGAATCAGAGTATCTCCAGCATCTAAATGAAGTGTCATTAATGTCTGAAATGTTGTGGCTATGCCTTTATATGAAAATATAAGGCTCATAAGATTAAATTGCATTGCCTTTTCCTAAGTGCCACATCTAAAAGAGAAGTCCAGGATCCATCTCAAAGCATCTCCTGGAAATGCTCATGACTTGCTCTGTCCCCTCAACCATGCATTGTCCGGAGGAAAACTGGATGGTGTGGGCTAAAGTTGTGCCAGGACCAGGTTGGCAGTTCAGCCTGGGAGGTGAGAGTACTGAGAGAGTCCAGAGAACAGGGAACCTGTTTATGTCAATAGAATAAAAAGGATTGTTGTATTTAAGTTAATGAAACAAAAGCAGAGAAGGATACAATGCAGTTTTCTTTTTGCAAGAGAGGTAAGTGCCAGTGAATGTTCACTTCAGCCAACTGGCAGCAATGACTCAAGGACAAACATGGATGGCGTTTTCACAGGAAGACTGAGGTTAGAAATTAAAATTTCCAAATGTGAGAAAACTATGACTCTAGGATAGGAAATTCAAGAGTCAAAAGCACTCTGGAACTGTTTTTCATGTAAAGATTGGTTAGTTTGTAAAGGAGGTAATATACCATGATTGGCAGATTGCTTCCTCTTTGACTAACCTAAAATCTGTGATTTTATTTCCTAAATCTTTACAGATAATCTCAATTCAGGAAGAGCATTCAAATTTTAAATACAGATAGCTAAAAAGTACATAAACTGTTTTGGTATCATTTCAGTACAAAAAAGCATTAGTAATTCTTCTGAATTGTAGCTTTTTCTATTCTCATACTGTGATAGGGATTATTATATTTGTTCCTAAATTATACTGATAGGCCTAGTTCTGAGCTGCTTTCTCAATCACAGCTCCCTGTAAACTGTGATAATCTAGTCAGCAAAGGAGCAAAGCAATCAAACTGGGGTCGAAAGACAGAGAGTTTGGGTCTGAGTGGTGCTTAAGTAAGGGGTACTGTAAGACAAGTGATACAAGGAAAATACACACCATTAGCCAAGCGCAGACCCAGGGTGCCGGGAAACAGAAAGGATTTTTTATGTCTCTAGCTACTATCCCAAAAGATCAATGGAAAAATCCTTATTTATGTCTTTGAGATTTGAAGTATCTGGTAGAATTTATCTACCTTAAGCTGTCCTAGACGAAGTTTGTAAACTTGGCCATCTTACCTTAAATAAGCTCAATAAAGGGCCAAGATTGAGAGGAGATGAGAATGTAGCCTGCCTCTAGTCTGTAATAGGCTGCCAAATTTAGCCACTAGCAAAAGCTTGCAGCGGAACCTTCCATACAATTAGAAGGCAATATTTATAAAATTAATAAAAGAAAACATGAAGCATGTAATGCAAGGACTGACCCAGGGCACTCATGATCAGGCTTAGGTCAAGGGCTGAGTAAGGTATGTAAAAAACTTGTTATTTATGTATATAATATCCACACATTTAGACAGATTTTTCTGCAGTATTATAAACCCTGTATATCATTGCATTAAGCCACTACTCCTGTCTTATGAAAACAAGGGAACATTTTCTCCTATATACTGGTTTGTCTCCAAATTGTCTGCCCTACAGTTCTTTACTACAGGGCTTCCAGCATTTTCTACTGACAACTATTACTAGTCAGTGTTTTATTCTGTGATATTATGATAACAATTTTTAATACAGAAAACAAATTTTAATATAGAATATACATTGTCTGGTAGAAATAGCAACAACATGAAAGCAATCGGAGAGAGTAAAATATGATGCAGAGCAGTAAAGAATGCAGTAAAATAAATTGGCACTGCTGTACTGGTCTCCCTTCCTTGTAGATCTGCAAACTGGTCTGTTACATTATAAAACATTTTTCAAGCTCGCTTTCTTTTGAGGTGATGCAAAAGACAAAGGAATTCCTGGCTCTGGTGATCCTGTAGGTATTCTAGAATCAGTTGGAATTTGATGGAAGAGCTTCCATGCTCAGTGTAATAGTCATATTAAAAAAAACCTACAAGAAGTAATTTCAAATCCAAATACTGCAACCCCAAATTTCATCTTACAGTTAGGAGAGAAAAAGAGAATTTTTGATTTTTACCTCTTGTTCTTCCTTTTCCCCACAGTGCCCTTCCTGTTACCACTAGAAATATCTTTATGTGCCTGGTGTTGAGATAAGGTGGGCTTAATCAGCTCTAAATATGTACATGTATAGATGTATTTGTATATAGATGTAGATGTATATTTGCAAAAGCTCAGTTCAGTGAAAATGCTTGCATATGGCACTATGATGATTATGTTTAATAAGCAGGAAGCCACATTAAAAATGCACATGCAGAAACACTTAAATCTCATTTCCTGTCAATTTGTGTCTCTGTTACTACATATTCCCTCTACCCTCACCTGGGAGAGCACTAGCCTCCCTCACAGCCCCTAGCACTTCCCCTTTTCTCAAAATGTTCCTCCCTCGTTTCCCAAAAGCCTTTTTTTAAATCCACTTTGTCCTCAGTTTTCTCCCTTGGGCAGGGCAAGAGGAAACATGTACTGTGGCTGATTCTGGGCTGCCAGGATGCTGGTTCCTTGGGTGTACTGGGATACTAATTCCATGGATCATACTGTAGTTATTTTAGAATCAGTTTTCATTTGCTGGAAGAGCTTTCATGCTCCCCGTAATAGTTATATCAAAAAAAGCTGCATGCAGTAATTTCAAATCTAAATATTGCTGCTGAGGGGCTGCCAAACACAACAGGTAATTTGACCTCACTTGTCTTCTCCACTGGCTATGTAATATTTAATTCTTCCTTCTTTTTGCATTTACTGCTTTTCCAAAATCTTCCAGGAACTTCCAACTGCAGAGACTTCAGTCCTGTTTACCTTTCTTTTTTTCAATGGGCCATCTGGTTCAAAACTTATTAGGGAAGGATTGACAGAGAACTTAATTGAATAAGCCTCATTTCCTTTCGAATTCAGGCTATCAGCTTGCTCTGCTGTAGGCAGCATTTCACAGAGCAAGCCAAACACAGATCAGTAGGATCATGCTTTTGTTGTGCTGGACTTCAAATTCCTGCTTCAAGCTATTAGAAAACTGAAGCTGCTAAACACATCTGAATGCTTAACATGTAATAAATGACTATTATTCCCGTCTTGTGACTCCCTCTATTGCAAGAAAGAGACAAATTGACTTTGCTTGAAATCACCTGCCTGCTTACCTATCTGTGTTCTAGTTTCAGTCTAAAAACTCCTGCTTATCTCCGGCCAATATATAACAGTCTCAACATCAAGAGCTGTTTTTTTCGGTTGGTAACTATACCTGTTATTGTGAACATTTAACAAGCTAACTGGGGCACAAAAATTCCATTTTTTTCCTTGCTGTTATCACTGTAATGTTTTCAGAATGAAAGCCATATATATACACACCCCCTCACATCCTATTCTGAGGTCTCTATGTATACCCAGAATAAGGTTTTGCATAATCCTTGTACTATCTTCCAGCACAGCAGAGAAGTTCCCCTAGTCAGCACATTATTTTTTATAGAAATGAACTTTTTCTTATATAGGAACAAACCAGTATCATTTGCCTTTACTGTGATACTATTCCTTTGGGGATAAAATTGATGTTACTAAAACCCACCTGGGTTCTGATTCAAAATATAAATATTCCTAGAGATGTTGTAACTAATATGCAGAAATCCCTGAGCTCTGAGCTTTCCAGTAAACTTTCTGGATATCCTCAGCTTCCAGCAGTTATACACCACATGCTGTTATAAATTTGGTTTTAATGTTCTTTCAAAGTAAGGAAAGTTTACTTTAGCATGGAAAAAAAATCAGACTGTAGGAAAGCACTTGCAAATCAATGGTGATGGGAAAATGTCCACGAAGACCCAGGGAGAGCATCAAATTTCTATGAAACCTAATTATAGTAATATTAGTAGTAATTACAGTAATATTGTTTAGAAGTACAGAAATCTCCACCACGTGTAGGGAGGGAGAAAAGTAGCTATTAGTCCTTTTCACTTGCATGAATTGCACTACTTCATAATTTAGCCTTATGTGTTATTTGCTTATGTTTTCCTCAGATATCAGTGGAATCTTGTTGTCTTCTTAGTAATGAAAGAAAATTAATGAACAGGTATATGGCATTAAGCATTTTCTGTATGGAGTACCATGACTGTATGGACAGTTTGGTAAGGAGAAGGAGAAGGTGGGTATTTGGTTTTAACTGATGAGGTTTGCAGAACTAACCTGAAGGATTGGACTAAACTGGCCTTGGGTCTTTGCACACTGGAGTCCAGTGTAGGTTAGCAGCAGCATTCTCTTTAGTTTTATTATCCAACAGGATGGAGGTAACAGCAGTTAAACCAGTAAAAGCAGAAATAACCAAGGAGCTGCACTTCAGAGGAGAGCCTGGACTACGGAAGACTAGTGAAAAAAAGGTATTTCTTCGTTCAGCTGAGTCTGCTTACCCTGAGAGTGGTGTTACAGGTGAGCAGAGTTTGTGGGGTGGACACGAATACTAAACCATTGCAACTTGACTTTACAGGTTAGCCAGATGCCTGCTGGCCTAGTTTGAATACTTGTTTGGACTCTTGACTTTGATGCTTTGGGACAGAATTATTTCAGTAGCTTTGGTCTGACACAAAAGCTCTGTGCGTATCTTCATGCACCACACTACTATGAGCAGATGTATCAGGGAATATGGTGCACAGACATCTGAATGTCAAAAAACAAAACTAAAATGGCTCTATACTGAAATTAATAAACATAGCAGGTGACCAGTTGGTTCCAATACTTCATGCTGACTGATGTTTTTAAGTTACCAGTTAAAAATAAGCAGAAGCATAGTCATTAAGGGCATATTCTCTCCTTGGACATATACAGATGACTTGGCACAATCTGTTTGACCAGGTAAAATCCTATTGTGCTATGGTTTTTAAAACAGTTTGTCACCTCCATAAAGTCAACATCTGGTTTCTTCTGCTATAAAACAAACCTCTCTAAGAGCTACAATTTCAGGCAATTATACTTAGTTAGGTATTGTTTATTTTACACCAAGGTATGACAATATACATACATACATACATACATATAGTGCTGTACATTACACATGAAAATCCAGTTTAGTGGGGTTTAGGCTGGGATTCATCACACATTATGCTAACCCCGTGTCCAGGTTGCCTGAAATGGAACAGGGTCACACTTGGTTCAGCTGTAGTCTCTCAGCAGGTCTTTAATGGCCTGAATATAATCTGAGTGTTTTTCTCACATTCTTTTGTGCAGCCCTGTGGTATGGCTCACTCTCAGGATATGCCTGTCATTCTCCAGTCTTTATAGATAAAGTTGCTCAAGCAAATGACTTCTCCCGTAGGTACCTTGGAAGTGTAACTAAACAAAGACAGAGTGAATCTGAGCCTTACAGCAGCCCCGGTGCAATGGTACATTTGTGTGAGCTTTATCTCACTCGTATTCAGGCATGTAGAGGCTGAGCTTGTCTCAGCTAGCTGTCTCCACATTTAGTGGGCTCACACAGGTTCATCCAGAAGGCAGATCCTCTTATTGGTGCCAAACACACTTCTTGAGGTGTGTATCTTTGCCTTGTGAAGACACTTGTCTCCCTTCACTGACTGGAGAAGTTCCCTGGACAACTGGTTTGGATTAGATGGCCAACTTTTAGATTAAAAAAATGTGAAGATAAATGCACCATGGATGACCACATAAAGGTCCATTTGGAAAGTTTAGAGAGACATTATCACTGATAGTGCTGGGTGCAGATTTACATTTTAGGAAGAGACCTCTATGACAGGCAATGAAAATGTAGCTGAGCAGTTCAATGTAGAAAAGGACTGTTCTCAGAGCAGCTGTATTTTCCTCAAGTAGATCTTGATTTGAACATGTACCAGAAAAGACATATGAGTGCAGAAGAGAACTTCCATGTTTTTAGGCCCTTTAGCATATTTTTTTAGTGTATCTTTATGAAAAAGTATATATCTCTACAGTTTGCTTCCTATGGCATTTTTCTTTATCTTGGGTTTTTTCCCTCATTTTCCTGAAAGAGTGTAACGTAACTTCTAAGATGATTGTTTACTATAAGCTAATATCTGACTTCACCCCAGATGATTCCTAAAACCGTGCTGAAGTAGTATGCCACATCACGTCCCTGGTATGGTATTACATTGCTAACACACCTCTCCACATCTAGCAGAAACAGAGAACTGAGATATAAGGGATTTAATGGCGAAAAAAATGCAGCAGAGTCCTTTTACAGAAAATTGCAGGTTTTTAAAGGTGACTGGCAGAGAATCTCTTGAATGTTGTTTGTTTCTTTAATGTTGTTGTTTAATCTTACCATTGTTGTTTGTACTTCCTTACAATGTGCAAAGAAAGCTTGAAATGTGTTATTTTTCTCAAAGCTAGCAACAATTTCAAAAAAGGAGGTGTCTTTTCAAACAGTAAATTTCATGCTGACTAGGGAAAGTGTAACAGCTGTGAGAAACACATACCCCACTCTGAACCCCTTTGTGCCAGCAGTTTGTACTTTCAGCTCACTCATCAGTTTAACCTCAACCGCTCGAGTGTCAGTGTATGTTTGTTCAGAGGGAAGGAGGGTGGCCCTTGTCCTTGTGTGTGCTGTTATTTTGCAGCATGAATAAGAAGGAAGAAAAATAATGTTTTCACTAAGCATCTAACTGTTTTTCATAGAGCTTAGATTTGGGAAACAAGTTTTTATCCAACGTTATACTTGCATATCCTTTTAGAAACCAGGAGAAAACTGTGAAGTTTGGGGCTGGAGGGAGGCATGAAGTCAGATTCATAGGCCTTTTTTGGGACAAAGAGAAGTGATAATGGGAGAGCAGAGCAACAATTTAGCACCTTTCTGGGCTGTGCTGCTGAAGGCTGCATGTGTGCAATGCCTACATCAGCTGCTCACTGGCCCTGCATCCTGGGAACGGTGGACCGCTGCTATAGCCTTGTTGACAGGACCTTTGCTAGTGATTAAGTCCTGTCAGAGAGGTTCAATGTGCTTTCTCCAGTAGTGCTGCTTCCAGTCACAAGTCAAATAACCTTAAGAATTACATCCAAATTAACCTCTCCATCACCTCCTAATTCATTGCAAAGTCTTCACTGAGGATGTTTTTCTTCACATAGCTATAACATTTGGATATTATTATTGTTTGGAATTTTTTTTTTGAGATTACTCTGTAATCTTCTGATCTAATAAGCAACAAATATCACAAGAGCTGAAAACACATGGTCTTTCTGCTCCCTATGGCAACTATCCAAAATGATTTTGCCTCTGGAGATAAGAAGGACAAGAAATATGTAACAGATACACTGATTTATTGTTTTCTATACTCAAGCTAAGGTCTGGTAACTCGAACACAGAGGCTGGAGACTTAGTTCTCTATTATATCAGTTTTACACTGGAATAAATCTGAGTGAGTAAAGAAGTCCCAGGATACACTATATATGCCAGACTGTTGCCAGGGGTATCTGAACTGTTTTAGCCATTTCTGATGAAAGAAGTTCAGAGAATCATTGTAGAATTAAAATAAAATGGCAGCTATTTAATATTGAAGATTATGATAATGTTGGGGATTAATGTCAGAGCTTATGCTTTAAATCCTTGCTTAGTACGACAAAGTTGGTTTTAAAACTTCTTTGGTCAGTGAGGGGCTGTACAGCATGACAGATCTTCAATGCACAGAGTCCACACATGCCAACTCTCCCTGCTGCTGACAGCTTGGCAGACCTCACCCATCTCCTGTCACACTGTTCCGTGCACACACCCATGCTTTGCCCATTGCACTCTTCCAGTTTTGCCCTGTCTCTTCTTGGGAATAAATCACCTTGCTCCCAGCTCTGCAATGCCAATAACCCAGTGCAGCCATTCTCCATAATGAACCTCAGCTCCCTGAGACCCCAGATCCCAAGCTTGGCGAGTACATAGTGTTTCTGTGTATGCTATCTCTGACCAGCTCGGGATGGAGGGAAAAGCCCACACCACCGGTAAGTGGGGTCCGCTGAGCTGTACAGCCCTAAGGGAGAATTTTGTGGAAAGCCACTTGAACTGGCCTTGCAGAAAATGTTTGTTCTGGTGTTTGCTGTCCTCCCATTGGAGGCCTCTGTCAGCACAACAGAACTGGCACAAGTGGTTTGGTTGTGATGGGAGACAAAACAAAGTACAGTGGGACAACTGATACTGAGTTTATCCACTAAGCAGCATCATCAGGATCATTAAATGGCAGTATCCATGTGATGTCCACACTTCTGGTCCTTTGCCCAGCTCTGCACTGTTCTGCTTGGTCCTTCCTTCTGCCCTCAAGTCATGCTAGGAGTGTTGTAGTTCCTGTCTGTCTGTGGCTCTCAAGCTACCCTCTCTTTCTCCTCTCTCCTCAGAGAGGCTCTGGGGAGAATTGCACTGGGGCCACATCTCCAGTACTCAGGTGTGGAAGGGAGCTCCAATGCCACCTTGCAGGCTGAAACCTCCCTGGGACAGCTCTTAACCCCAGCCAGGCCAGGTCAGTTTGAGGAAAGGGTTAGTAATAGGAAACTATAAACATGAAGTAAAAATTTGTGGGTTCCACAAAGATTATGATGTTAAAAATAAGTATATCCTGATTTTTTTAAGGTGTATAATTAGACTTAAGTAGAATTTTAGCAGTTTTAAAATAAATGAAATGTAAATCCCAGAATCTTGAGTTCCATTTGTTCTCCCTGGATTTAATTCTACTCATTTGTAAAATGATCATGTACAGAGTTTTTCACTTAGCTGCTAGCTCAAGGTGCCAGCATAAGGAAGTTGAAGAGCAAAATCCTACGATGATTTGTAGAACAAATACAATGAAAGTTTCAAAACTACAAGTTACCCTATGCCATCGGTATGGGTGCCGTAGTAATATTATGTGTGAGAAAATCTTGCAGCTTTGTAGCCGTGTGGTTCTTAGCTCCTGGAGAGCTACCATCAATCACTCTGGAATACGCGGTCAATTGTTGTGTTGGCTCTTCCATGCAGGAATAAACTCACAGGGACTTGCAGTTGGACCACAGCTGGTTTTTTTCTTACCAGCCAGGCATTATTAATGCATTTCGGCCATTAAAATCCAGCCTGGATTTGTCCTGGGTTTGTGGTTCCCAGGATATTTTTCAGCTGAGATGATTGGTTTCTGAGTCATGGGAAAAACTACAGGTTTGTGAGTAGTATGCAATGCACCTTCTCACTAAATTTCTGATGGGTCTCAGGATGCCATGTCTTTTCATCAATCATGCATGCTTTTGGCTTTCAAGCATTTTGTGGCAAATCTTATCTGCCAGATTTTGTCATCCTCTTATACTTCCGTTACTCTTCTCAGAGTGAGGATTTCAAAAGCAAATTAGAAGTTCTTAACACCTAGACGAGAGACAAGAGTAGGGAAACTATATCTTTCTGTATTTCCCTCTAAGACAGACTGGTGCAATTGAGAGAAACTGCACTTTTTCTGGAAAGAGATTCTGTGTCTTCTTCTGACCAGAAGTTTTACAAAAGTTCTTGCCTCTTAATAGATATAAGTTGATCTGAGTTGTGAGAAATTCACACACTAATAATCATCAGATGTATTAATGTATAGATTTGCATAGGTTCTCTGAAGTTTTTGTCAACCCAGCTTCCTAACATAGGCTCGGGTGTTTCTGTACTTAAACCATAAAGAACATGTAATCTTTGGAAAACAAAACAAGACCAACCTGAAAGCCTCCTCCTATCATGCTGTCTTATAATAGAAAGCTGACTACTATGTTGCTGATTTTGTGTTGCAAAAAAATACTCATTTTCAAAGCAGATAAAATTCAATCCTTTTGTTTGAGTGCTTTGAAGAGTGATTGCTTCTTAAAAATGCATTGTTTAACATCTTTACCGAGATCAGCCTGCAAGAGGGTAGGTAGAAGAGGCAAGTCATTGCCCTGTTAAATGAACCTAATTATGCTAAGGCATACTTAAGCAGGTGGACTTTTTTAAAAAGCATTATTTATTCTCATGTAATTTATTATTTGGTACTCTTCTACCCAAACAAAAGAGAACAATATATTTAAAAAGCTTGTTTTACAATATCTTGTCCTGTTGCAGGAGAGTTAGGTGTAATTTGCAAGGATATATTTCTGGTTGGTTATAGGGAGAGTGCTCTCACATTTTCTATGCTGGATACGTAAATTCACTTTTCTATTTCAGATTAAGACATAACAGCCTTAGTCAGTGGTTTACCGTGTGTCAACAACTTCTACACTCAACCAAAGCAATGCTGTTAGCCCTGCTAACTCTCCACTGCATACCATATGAGGGTGTGGCCAACAGCAGCTGCTGGCACTCCAGTGATGGATATTTTAGTGTCTGAGGCAAACTTGCTCCATCTGTCAGGGGCCTGTAGCCTCCATGGCAGTACAGGTACCAGCACAGCACATTACATCATTATCACACCTTGCCATGGAACCAGGGCATAAATAGTCAGTGCCAATGTGCAAGTAGAGCTTGTCTCATCAGCAGCCCTTCAGAGCAACATTGACTGCTTGGTACGCCACAAGTAGCTTGGAAACTGGGAGTCACGATTATTTAATAACTGAAAAACCATGATCTGTGCTGATTTCCTAAACTAATAATCTAGGCACAAGTTCTCCATCCAACCCACACCAGGTAAGTCTATCTTCTAGTTACTGAGCAAAACCAGCCTGCGTTGATACTTGGCTGTACGGCCCCAGTAGCCCTGTAGTCTCCTCACAGAAAAAAAAAAGCCTGAAAATGGGGGTTCCCGTAGAGTTTTATTCTGCAATTCCCAGAGCTATAAATCTGTTATTCAACCCTAATCATTCTCTAAAATGTTTTCACCCCAGCGCTAATGGCTGGATTGCCCCATAACTGAGGCAGATTTTATGGTATTTTGTCTAGTTCAATTGTGCTTTTAGTGGCTGGAAGGCTTCCATATAAATTAATCTCTTGTCTCTCCTTCAGAAAACAAGGTCAGCTATAGCATCAGTTTAATATATGGCTCTACATCTATCGAGACTTCTGGATCTTGCAGTTCCAAGTGACAATTTCGAAGTGTGCAATCCTTTTCTAATATTAAAGAGCAAAATCTGCTTTGAGACAATTGAAACTACTCCGATTTTCCTGCCTCCTCTGTTTACTCTCAATTAAACCCAAACTCATCTTGCTTTCTCTGCCTTGGAGGGTAAGATTTCTTTGGTGTTTCCTCTCTACTCCCTGTTTGACACAGTCCTAATGCCCTTTGTTCTTCTATTCCTCAGCTGTTTCTCTGCTGCCCTGCCTCCCTTCTCCAGCTTTTTTCAGTCAGCTTGGAACCATGGTTGCGCTTTCCCCGCTGAGCTTTTCCCACACCCAATTAGACTTCCAAATAGTCATTCCTGTCTTGTATTTGTCAGACTTTCTATTTTACCTAGTTTCAGTATCCACAGAGACCTCCTTCACCAATGTTCTTTCCTAGCCAAGCCTGAAGGCTTCTTTCAGTTCAGATGCCCCTTAATGCAGTCTTCAGGACCACTGGCACTTCCCCACATCTTCCTTTCCGTCTTATCCTTTGGTGAGCCTGTGCGCTCTGGTTTCTGCTTTAACATCAAACACTGTTCTCTTCAGCACCTCCTCTGGTAGATCCTTCCACTCCCTCTCCACTATCTGTTGGCACCCTTCAAATTTTCACCCTCAGCCCTCCTCCTTTTATCTTTGTAGCCTCTATTTTGACTACCTCATCCTCCCCACCCATTTCTGTTGCTTACAGCTATTTTTTTTTCCCTCCTGTTGTGGATTTTTGTCTCTGAAATAGCTTCTTTGGTGTCACTTTGCCATTTCAAACTCTCTCCAGATGAGACTTTTTTTAGCTGTCCCCAGGATGTTCTTTTCTCCCTTTTCTGTTTGTTCAGAATTTTAGTGTCCTACTTATCTTGTAGTCTTACTGTTACCTTTGATTTCTCATTCTCTCTGTCTCTCCATCTACTCACTTATTAAATCTAATTATTTTATTCTATGTAGCATTACCAAACCTATTCATGACAATTTATTTTTATTGCCAAAATACTTATCCTTTTCTGCCCTCATTTCTAATCATCCTTTTGCTGATTCTGAAACAAATTTGCTAAACTCATCTTCACCTTCTCTTCTAACCATGTCTTCATCCAGTCCAAATCATTTCACCTGCTTCCTGAGTCTTAATCTGTAACCCTTTTGAATGCCTTGGATAATCTATCCCTCCAAGAACCTCTCAGAATTTACCTATAAACCACTGCCCGTTCTTCATCCCTCTCTTCCCCCCTCCTTTCTTTCTTTTTTTTGACTCCCAGGCTCTTCATTTCATTGTCCTTTCTTTCCAGGCTTCATTTAGGGAGGAATAAATATCCTAGGTCCTGTTTCTTCATCCTATCTCTGACTTGAGCAGGGAGATGAATGCCTTTAATGCTGTTGTGATGCTCACACCTGCCTCCAGCAGACATACTAGGCATACTATAGACTAGAGGGACCGTGGAGAGATGCAGCAGGGTGAGGCTTCTCAACTGAATTTATTGCGTCCCTTTGATTAAACATTGATTTATTTACACTGCTTTCCAGAAAGTCTCATATCAGTGCTAGTGATCTGCAATTAGTATACCGTTGTCTTACCAGCCCAGGGAGATGGGGAGCAAAAAGGTAAAAGGGAGACAGTTTTTCTGTGTTCCCTGTATGAATTGTATGAGATTAAGGTATTGTCTCATTCCTTCATGAGAAAAAGTAAGCACTTCCCTGCGGAAGCCAGCTGGGAACATTAAAATAGGGCAACAGGAACTTGCAGCCAGCATTTTAGCCCTGAAGTAAGCACTGTGACAAGTAGTGTCTTTGTCTTTTTATGTATTGTTTACAGGACTGTCCTTCATCTTACAGCAATAATGTTCATGGCATTCCAGCAAAAATGGCTTTTGAAGTTATTAAAATGCTGAGGTGTTTACTTTAAAATTCTCTGTTACAGCATTTTTTTTTCTCTTGGGCACCAATCTTTAAAGAGACACATAAACAAAATTCAGTTGTACTGACTTAATTCTGTCTCTTTCTACTCCTAATTGCCCAAGTTGGTATAATGTCCTCCTAGAGACTAAGCCTCAACTGCATTTTTAAGGACGCTGTGTACTAGCACCTTTCTTAGGCATCTTCTTGGCAGCCCCAGAGAAAGCTCATGTTATTACCGCAGAACATGCACAATCCAGATTTCCTGGTGCTGTGTTACCTTACTCCGACCTGCAAATGTTGTCACCAGGGGACAATGCCACAGTTATTGGATTTGCTGCTGAGTTTGCCAACCAGGCCATCACGTGGACATCAGCTGTGATACATGGTTTTGTGATATAGATACCACAACGCTTTAAACTAGACTACTCTAAAACATTTGGATTCCTTGTAGGACAACTGTAAAATGATAATTTCCATTAACAATTAACCTCTTCTGGAATTTCATGGGGGTACTTTGGAGGAAGAACACTCATGTGAGATCTCTGGCTGCATGATCTCTCTATTCTCCACTGCACTAATTTTGCTGTACCTTCAGGTGTTGCCAAGATCGTATTTGATTTGCTTATGGAGTGGTGTTAAGTGGGCGTAGCAGAACTGGATTATTCACACATTTTCATAGCTTTTGACTAAATGGCTGTATAAAACGGCAGTGAAAGAAGAAAGAATTAGCAATATATGATATTAGCAAGACACCTCCCACCTACCAGCCTGCAATAATTTAAATTCTTTTCTCTCACTTTTGGAAGGAAAATACCTTCTATTTTACACTGAACATTTAAATGGTTATTTCCTGTTCTGTGTCTGTAAAATCACAGAACCATTTAGGTTGGAAAAGACCTTTGAGATCATTGAGTCCAAACTTTGAGGAATCACCACCTTCTCAACTATAGCATGGCAGTAAATGTCACATCCAGCCATTTCTTGAGCACTTCACCTTGGTGAGTCTACCACCTCCCTGGGCAGCCTGTTCCCACGTTTAACAACCCTTTTCATGAAGAAATTCATCCTGGTATTCAGCCTGTATCTCCTCTGGCACAGTTTGACACTATGTCCTCTCATCCTGTCACATGTTGCCTCAGAGAAGAGACCAACCCCACTTGGCTACAGCGTCCTTTCAGGGAGCTGCAGAGAGGGATGAGGTCTCCCCTGAGCCTCCTTTTCTCCAGCCTAAACACCCCCAACTCCCTCAGCTGTGCTCCAGACCCTTCACCAGCTCTACTCCCCTTCTCTGGACTCACTCCAGCCCCTCAATGTCCTTCTTGTAGTGAGGGGCCCAGAACTGGACACACAATTTGACATGAGGCCTCATCAGTGCAGAGTACAGGGGGACAATCCCTGCCCTGGTCCTGCTGGCCACACTGTTTCTGATACAGGCCAGGATACCACTGGCCTTCTTGGCCTACTGGGCACACTCTGGCTCATGTTCAGTCACTGTCAACCAGCACTCCCAGGTCCTTCCCCAAGGGCAGCTTTCCAGCCACTGTTCCCCAGCCTGCAGTGCTGCAGGGGGTTGTTGTGACCCAAGGGCAGGACTCGGCTCTTGGTGTTGTTGAACGTCATACAGTTGGTCTTGGCCCATGTATCCAGTCTGTCCAGATCCCTCTGCAATGCCTTCCTACCTTCCAGCAGATCAGCACTCACACCCAACTTGGTATAGACTGCTTGGTACGACCTATCAGGATTAAAGCCTGATAAAAATCCGTAGAGTTAAAAATTACCAGCCACTGAAATTTACTGGTAACAGACAATGGAAATTGTTAACATTCAAGTGTGAAAAGTTCACCCATTTTTTAAATTTATCATATGCACAAATGTTAATTACCTTTTTAAATGCCTGAAGCCTACAAATTTTGAGAGCACAAAAGAAACTATAGTAACCTGTTAGATACTTGGCCTTTTCTTTTACTTTTCTTTGGCACTCTCGATAAGTGAGTGCTAATAGAGGGGCTGACAACACAAGTGCATTTCTGATGCAAAACACCAAGGACAGGGTGAATGGTGAAACCTTGAAGAAAAGAATGGAGCCTTTTTGTTGTGGAAATGAAACTGTGATAATGTTCCCAGACTATAAACTGGCAGCCTGGCGTGGCAAAACCATAGGAGCTTTTTCAAAATCTTAATCAGTGTCAGCAGATTTTTTTTTTCTTCCTGTTGGGGTTTTAGTGAGGAAAAATGTGAAATTTTATGTGAACAGTTTGTTACTCTATATAGCTCTTAGCAACAGGGCTGAAGAATATAAAGGCAAAGATTTTATTGTCTGTTCATGAGCCTATTAGCTCTATTAATGAGATAAAGATTCTGTGGACTGAGGTGTTCTGTTTCCAAAAATTAAACAGCATCTAAAAACCAGTCTCTGCAAAAAGTCAGCTGTGAACAGGAATTCTTAGCAATCTTTACATGACTATCTACTTATGTCTGCTTTATGCACCAAATGAAAGAGGCAGAACAGCCTGTCTGTAGCACCATCTGTCTAAAGAGCTTGATAATTTAATGCCACCATTATTGTTAATATATGTCTTGTATTTCTATCAGTACCTAGATGTCATGAGTGACCTCTAGGTCAGATCAGTGGGCTCATACCTGGGGTGTGTTGGTGGCCTCTCCTTCTCTGCCCCTTTGAAGGCTTACCTCTCTCCTGCCTCCCTCTCCAGGGCATCATCCCTGCCTCCCCAATTCCATATGAGGACAGTATGAAATCTTCTTTGCACTGTCTCCTTGTTTCCAAGTATGGGGGAGAAGGAGGTACATTTTCCAGACCAGGGAACCAATCGGGGGAAGATACAGATTACCACCAACATTTATTGGAACACATTTTATGAGTTATATCATTATTAACAAGAGAATTAAGTATCACACCTGTTAACAGCAGGTAATTGTTGGTACAGTCCACTAAGTTACCCCTCTCAGTCATTCATTTTGCCCAGCTAGGGCAGCAGTGGGGAGGCCACCTCTGGGTGTTCAGTGAGAAGCAGAGGTTCATAGTAATGCACCAGTAGCTTTTAGGAAGGTGTTCAGCAGTCCCTTCCTTCCTTTCATCAATCCTGTAGACCGTGCTCAGTTGAGGAGCTCAGTTGAGGAGCCACCACCTCCTCAACTGCGGTGTGAGTTACAAAGCCCGGTGCTGATCCTCTTGCGTGGCAATGGACAGTCTGCAGGCTCTTGCTTTTCTGAGTTTATCAGCTATCTCAGATTCAGGAGGAACAAGCCTCCTGAGCTTATCGCCTTTTGTGAGACTTCCACACACACTCTCCGTACGTACTTTTCCTCTTGTTTTCTGGTAACATTCCAGTGTGCACACATGTATGTATCTACAGCACCCATTCCCCAAATTCACCAAGAAGAGTGGGTTGTGACAAGGATCCATGAAGTAAGCAGCCCTTCCTGCATCCCCCTGCAGAATGAAGTGAGTGCTCTGTTTATACCATCCTGTAGAAAATTCCCGCATGGGGATAGCTCTATGCTGCATAATGCATCATGGCTCTGAGCTAACTCAAAATATTAAAAGGGTCTCCACCAGTTCAGCATGGTCCTTCATGCATCTCAGAGAAGCCTGATGACTTTGCCTGCAGGAATGTCCTCTGTAGTGAGACATGTACTTTAAAGCTAGCACAGATGTCTCTGTCCTGCATGGCTACTTTGCTGTAGCCATACAGCCAGATAGAGCAATTGCCCTGAAGAAAACAGATTTGGGGCCAGCACATAATAAAGAAAAATGGCAAAATGGATATAGAGAAGGACTGAAATACACTGAAGGTCTCTTAATCCAGCCTGCAACATGACCCTACAGATCACACTGCAGTGAATCAAACCTCTCCATTTTCTTAACATTCGCATTACTGAATTTTTTTTTTTTTACCTTAAAAGCATAAAACAGACCCACAAGATATAATCAAGAAGTCAATGACAGATCTGGGCAAAAAGCCCAGAAATGCCTTGTGCCCAATTGCCTGTCCTGTGCATTAAAAATTCATTATTGTTTTTCATTTCTTTTTGCTGAAATGAAAACTATTCTTAAATTCAACATAAAAGAATCTTCTTTGCTAAAAACTCCTGCCTTGATTCAGCTGGGCCAAGGCACAGTGCCTACACAGAAGGTCTGAATTTGGTCTTTCCCCTTTCCTTTGATGAATTCTTTTTCTGGAAAGTCCAGCATACATCTACCCCATTAAACAGGAAACATGAACTTCAGATTTTTCAGCACTAATTACCCAATCAGATTTACCAGGTCTACTGAGGCCCCCCCATCCCTGCAAGTATTTGAAGACAAGATCAAACTCCTTAGCAGTCAATAGGATGGAAATGTGACTGATTTGCATTTGTCTAATATGGGCAGTTAAAGGATGAGCTAGCTCTTCATGCATTTTTGCACTGGAGGTGGCCAAGAACTCATAAAATACGTATTTTGCTAGTAATTTTACACAAGCATTGCAGGTATGTCAGGGCAAAAGATTGAAAATAGCTGTAAGAGACAGAAAACCAGCTCTCCCTAGCAATGCACAATCATTCTCTGAATCTGTTGTTCAGGGACTAAAATGAGCAGTATAACTCTCTTATTTTCCCATCTCTGCCTATGAATAGTCATATTTTTCACTTGCATCTGTATTTGTAACATTTTTGACCTAATCATCAAGCAATATATATGCAGGGAAGATAAATACAATTTTTGCTCACTGACCTTTCAGTCCCATAACATATAAATTGCTTAAGAAAGCCTGCTGAATATTTTCTTATCTTGTGTCACTGGAAATTTCACGCTCCCTGTGAGACTCAGTAGGATGTTTAATATAGACACTGCGTGGTACGCTGATTGATGGGACACACTGCAACCCCGACAGCTTTCTGTGATTTAAAACATAAAAAAAAAACAACTAGAAAAACCCAAGGAGCACACAACATTTCAGAAGCACACATTTTTGGAGCCTCATTTCATCCCCATGATGGCCTGGGCTCCCTTGGGGCTGGTTTCAGTGTAGGGCTCCTCACCAGTCACCAAGCAGCAAGTCCCCACCCCTGCCCCTCAGGGCCACAGCTCCAACCCATTAATACATCCTTCACACATAGGAGATGAGAGTGAGAGATCGTGCTCTGTAAATGTGGGTCCCCAGGGCTATACTCTTGTGTGGTAAAAAAGTCATCGAAGGTGAGCTGTAAATGAAAGAGGCCGAGTCTTGGAAGCAAACTGGTTGCAGTAGCGCTGTGCTTTACAGCAGTAGTCTTGAGTAAAATTAACGTGGAACACTCTTATAAGGCAGCAGTATGGTTTCTCCAACCTATATCTTTATTTAAAAGTAGTTCAGGTACCTGCATGTCCCTGCAGTGGGCAGTGCTGACGTGCACTGTGAAACCACTCAAGGTCCGTGCAGCTGCCTCAGTTAATATAACTCTTATATTAGGAGGGGCTGGACTCAGCAGGAGGTAAACTGTGACTTGAACTGTGGCATCCTGCTAATTGTGTTGTTAGTTTAACCTGTAACTTTATATTTGTCCATCTCCTACCAGCAAAAATCAGTATCAGGTGATATTTTCACTTCAAGAGAGCTGAGGTGTTGAGAAAAGATCAATCCTAGCCAGAAGCTGCAGTGACAAAATGTTGAGATTACAAGTCACCAAGGTAAATCCAAAAATTCTGGTTACTTCACTCATTTAAGCTAATTGACGAGTTCATCTTAGTACTCGTGAGCTCAGCAGAGGCCAGCCAGGCTAAAAAGCTACTGTCCAGATGCATAAGAAAGGTTTGATTAAAGTGGAAGCAGTTAATGAAGGATCTCCTGTGCTAGCCCTGCTCCCCAGGTTTCAGCCAGTCAGACAGAGCAAGAATCCCAGCCCTCCCCAGCACAGACACCTCAAGATGAAATGCTGAGGAGCTCGGCACAGGGTACATGCCACAGCAGGGGCTTTTCAGGCTGCAGAATCTGGCACAGTGTGTGGGGAGGGCCCTGTGAGCAGCTCTCCACAAGCCACTTGCCAAGGCTCCTCTTCCAGCACTGTTTCCTTTCCATCTGCCGGAGGCAGCTCGCCTTTGGAGACTTGAAGTACAAGAAGGTGTCCTCTACACTGATGATGTTCGTAACAGGAATTCTCCACGAGGCAATATGCTCAATATGGTGTGTGCTTATGTCATTTATTCTGTATTTGCTTGGTAGTTTGTTTTGTTTGGGGTTTTTTGGTTGTTTGGTTTTTTTTTTTCAGGAATCTGTTCCATGTAAAACATAGAAAGGAACTAACACTGACCCTTTGAAACCCAAGTTTCTTGGGTAATGCTTCCACTATGTCAGCGAATACTAAATCTCCAGTATATCTCTCTGCTCTCAACTTCCTTTTCAAGAACATCCTGAGAAATGTACATGTCTGTGGCATTGTTGTATTAAAAAAAAAAAAATTTCAATTTAATTTGAAGCAATTATTCAAAGAAAAGTTCTAATAAAAAATTTATAGACACTAGTTAAACCTTAATAATATTGAATATATTAAAATACTGACAATGATTTATACTTCGTCATAAAATAGAAAGAAGAGTCGAGTAGCATCCCTATCCCTTTTTGCAGCCAATTTCATAAATCTACATCAGAGAAAAGCACATTCCTAGTCCAATTAAATGTGTGTAATGAAATATTTACATGTACTTTATGACTTTGGGTTATTGAATTTTTAAGAGTTAAATCCAAAACTGGGATTGTATTTCCAGTACATATATTTTATTAATTGTGCCTACAAATACAATGTACTTTCGGAAAGATATTTTCAAAGTTCTGATGGGAAAAAGAAGAAGAGAGACTATAGGAAAAAGCAAAATCAGGAATATATAGTCCTTAGAAGTCAGAGATGTCGTTTGCACACCCTGATTATGACACAAATGATACAATCTCAAAATTAATCTTAGTGTTGCCAGCAGGTAGAGGATGTGATCCCTCCCTTCTGCCCCACCCTGGTAAGACCACTCATGGAGTGTCCCTGAGTGGATTCCCCAGTACAAGAAGCATGCATGTACTGGAGAGAGTCTAATGATTGACCATGAAGAGGATGAATGATCTGGAGCATCTTTCCTGTGGGGAAGTCTTGAGAGAGCTGGGACTGTTCAGCCTGGAGGAGAGAAAGACTGGAGAAGAGATCAGGGGGATCTTATCAGTATGTATAAGTCCCTGAAGAGAGGGTACACGGAGAACAGAGCCAGGTTCATTTCAATAGTGCCCAGTGACAGGACTGGAGGCACTGGACACAAATTGAAAGGTGAGAGGTTCCCCCTGAACATGGAGAAACACTTCTGCACTGTGAGGGTAACCAGACAGTGACACACCTTGCCTAGGGAGGGTGGAGTCTCTAACTTGGAGACATTAAAAAAACATCTTGACATAGTTACAGCCAACTCTGGGTGGCCTTGTTTGGGCAGAGGGCTTGGACCAGATGACCTCCTTCTGACCTGTCACTTCCAACCTCAACTATCCTATGACTCCTTGAAAGGGACTGGAGCTGAATCACTCACTCCTGTGTTCCCAACGACCTAAATAAAATGAGTTTCCTCTGTTCTCCTTGCAGCCATGTGCTAATCTCCAGTGGTTCTTCTCCATGAGAGTGGTGGTTGGTTCAGACAACTGCCATGTGTTCATGCAGTTACAGGCTTTCAGATGATAATTGTTATTGCCCATGTCATCCACATCAAACCCATTTGTAGGGAGGCACTTCAAGATAACAGGGATAACACAGAGTTCACCAGTCCAGCACGTCTTTTCCCAAGCAGTAGTTTATAAGGAATGACCTTAATTTTAATATTTCCTATCTTGGAATACTCAGTCTTACAGGCAAGGTACTCTTCTAATGTTTTCAAAAATTTTCAGAAAAAGTTAATTATTTTACCGCATCTGATTCCATTTGGTAGGTCCACAAAGGACAGTCAATAGACATTTAGTTACACAGCCCAGGCTTCCACTAGATGAATTCAAGAAGCAGCTGGTAATGCTTATACAGACCAGCTGCCCAGCAAAGGTTTTAAGGGCACCCTGAGGATTGCTAAGGTTGGTGTGTCAGTCGTAGGCAGTAATGCAGATCATCAACTGTGGGTTCAGTTCGTGTTCTTGGGGTGAATCCTACTCTGATTTTTACTGATAGGCATGTAGTACATTTGGGGTGTTAAGTTAGTTTAGCAACGTACACTGATTTCTGTTGGAATCATATGGTGCTGAGTCCCCTCTTTCCAACAGAGGAACAATGAAGTTGGCTTCTGCAGTTATGTACTGGCCCTCTGTGGACCTCCCAGGAGTACTGTGGGCTGGCAAAATCCAGCAGGTCAGGACAACAGGAGTGGGATCCAGGTGAGAATGCTCAAGGATGTGCACTGGAGCAGCAGAGACTCGGGGAAGCAGATTCCTTAGAGCTAAGAAGGTCTTCTTTCTTCCCCCAGTATAATTGTTTGTTTTTCCTGGTCAAGAGTGATTTCTGAAGTGAAAATTCACCCAGAGTTATGAATCTTTTCCCAGTGGTATGCTTGCTATAACTGGTATTTATAAGTCTTTTCAGGGGGGACGAAGCATCCTCTGTGCAGATGGGATGCCCAGTGATATTTTCAGCACACATCCTTTAAACAAATCTGATATATATATACATATGTTGTATTTATATATATAATGAATATATAGAAAATGTGTATAGAAAATATACAGTATAGAGATTTAAAAATATGTATCTTTTAGAAACTTGTCATTTGCCCAAAGCAGAGGTTTTTCATAGGCACAGCACAAATTTTGCATTTCCCTATTGCTATGTGTAAGCATAAAGAACGTGTAAAATGTTAGTTCTAGCTCTTGCAGAGTTATTGACTCTTTCCCCAGTTTTCAGAAACAGCTGAAGTGGCTGTTTAAAATCTAAGAACCAAAACAAAAACATAACCACCTAGAGTAAAGAAAGAAAATGTACTCCAATTGGTTGTGTTTGGAAAAATATAAGCCACTGAAAGCAAGAACTTAATGGCAAAACATCAGACAGCTAGAATTATCAGGATCACCTATCATCATCCACTGATGATTTAGCAGAGTTAAAGTGGAAATTGGTGTTGACTACATTGAAATCACATTATGGTTTCATTTTGCATTTATAGGAAACATCTGGTAATGCTGGAACTTCTTCCTACTCTACGTTTCGTAAATCTTGTACCTCATCCCTGAAGTTTCTGAGACACTCATAGTAATTGGCAACTTTCATCCTTGCAACAGAACTCTTGCCCACACCTAAGTGAACATAAATTTACTAAGAAATTAAAGGCGTGCAATAAGCATTAGAAAACGTGCAGCATTTTCTGTGGCATTTAATTCTACTTTAAAGACTTTGCATGATAAGCAATGTGTGGTAGTTATTGGTAAGAAGAAAACAGAGAATTACAGAAGTACTTGTTTAGGGAAAAAAAAACTTACATAGAGGCTGAAGAATTAATTTTCAAAGGATTTATGATTTGATGTGGCAGTTGGAGCTGCTTTTAACAAAAATTACATAATTTAAACTTAAACTCTGTAAGTTGGGGCTATACAAACATTGCAATTGCAATAACCATCATATAAGTAGAGAAGCAGATTTCTGGATCTGCATGCTTGTATCTCTCTGCCTGTAGTTATTGTGTATTTGGAAGGTATATGCAGTTAGATCTTACACTTCAAGACATATAACATGGGCATAAAGGGCACAGTCCTGCAAGATGCTGGTACTGTCTCCATTGCCACACTAAAATGGCTCTCTGCAGTCACACCCCAGTGGGTCTTATGTGATGTGTTTAGTTAGGAAATGTGCTGAAGGGATTTGCTGGTCTTCGTTCAGAGACCAACACTTCACAGCATTAAGTGTGTATTAACTCACACACTTGCATTTGATTCTATATTTCTGCTTTCAGATTGTTAACTTTTTGATCTTAATTATTTTGCTTCCTTTTCAGATTATTTAGGTGTCTGATAAATATACATCCAGTGGTTGCTTCTCCAATGAGGGATTATTTTGGCTGCCCTGTAGCTAGCAGGAATACTATATCACTTGAAAATGGTATGAGAAGTGTCTATTTTTCTAATGAGTTTTATGGCAATTACTTTTATGTTTCCACCCAAATGTATCTGTCTGTCCTAAAAGAGTCATGGTATAATTTAGTTTGATGGTTATCTTCTGCTAATAAAAATCTTTTCCTCATATCTTTAGCTGAAGGTGCACTCCCTGAGTCGTCAGTTTGCCAGGACTCGACTGGATTTGAACCCAGAAATGCAAAGACTGAGCAATGGAAATGAACTGTCAGCAGCTTTTGAATCCAAAGCGCTGAACATTGCCATGAGCCCAGAATAATAAACTGTGTTTCAAGACATAGACCCTGTGGATGAAATATATGTTCCATAAATGGTTCTGAGAACAATATTATGGATAAGCTCCACGAGCTTCTTGATCCAATCTGGTAGCAGAACACATGGCATCGTTAGGAAGTTACAGAACTATTTCAGCAATGGTGTAGGGGAAAGTGATGTTTATATTAGAGTTTGCAGGTTTACTTTTGTTTCGGGGAGAAGAGTTTGCTTTTTAAAAAAAGTGCTTAAGAAGTATGTATATATAGGAAAAGGCCTTTGTTTCATTCTTGAGTAATTCTTCATACATTTAACGTTTTATAATTTTTAGTTCTTTAAATATCTATGCTGATTTCTTCGAGATACATGTCACTTCAGGTGTTGATTGGTTTAAACTTTCTTTCCTGAAAATGAATATTTTAACTGTGCCTCATAGATTGATTTAAAAAACCAAAACCAAAAATGTTAGCACCAAGCATCATTTTGACTTTCATTCCTAGATTCAAGTAGCTAAAGGATCTGAGGATGATTCATAAGTGCAGAATTGGCTAAGCAATAAAAATCAGTGCATATAAAATGTATGTAACCGTAAAATTTAACATTTAGTCATAAAAACTAATGTCCACTGGCACAGGAGAAACTGAGTTATTAACCCTTTTACTGCATGCAGGGCTTTTTAAGAGGTTTGTAAGATCATACATCTTTAGAACTTCTCTGTATGTCTTTTGCCAAATGCTGTAGTATTTAAATACATGTAATACTTTACATCTTCAATACCACATTCAATACCTGTCCCAGTGAAGACATCTCCTCTTGCTTTTCCTGTCCCTCTCTCCTCAGAGGGTTCCCTCAGCCCATCTGTTTGGTTTTTTTCAGTCCTGAAAGCTCTGCCTTTGAGAGATGTGACTGCTGCATGCATCAAGTCACCATCCTGTCTATGCTACTGGGTTCCAAAATCTATCCTGCATTTTTGAGAAGGCAAATCAAATTCTGTGCACAGACCTCTCCCAGAATGTTAAAAACTTTAGTTGCCTGTGTCCACAGGACTTGCTTGTGTGTGTGTAGCACTGGGCTTGCTGGCAGTGCACCCCACGGCTCTAAGCCCTCTGCCCAGAAGCAGTGCTGCAGTCCTGCCCTGACATTTCCTCAGCTGATGTTATGTTACCATAAAACTTTTATTTGCTCAGGATGATGCTTAGTTTTGTCCATGTATAAAGGTGATAAAGTACTTGAATACACTAGAGGACATTTTCCTAACAGTACATGGTGTGTTTACAATGTGTAGACATTTTTTAGACAGAAAGAATGGCTGGAAGAGCACCAGAGCATTGCAGAGATATTAAGAGATGTTGGGTTGGTGGCAGAGAAAAAGCACAGAGAGTTATGAAAGACAATGTATATTGTGGTTGATACCTTATTTTCATGCTTCCTGTTAGCATTTCTGGAACAGTACTAGTGTGATGCAGCTGAGATCACATCCCTCTGCAGAGAGCAGATGTACAGCAACAGCTCCAGGACTTCTCCATAAAGAAATTAGATAGAAATGACTGAAGACATTTTGTCCCTAGCACATCTAGTATCCCAGGGCCTCCTCCCAGTGGTACTGCTCTTAATAGTCCCTCATTTGTTTGGACAGGATCTCTTCCTACAGATCAGGATGTCAAACTCGCCCTTTCTAAACAAATCACTGCCACTTTCAGCACTGGGAGATTTTGGAGCCACCTAAGAAACAAGGTGGTCAGCTTCTCAAGTTTGTTTGAACGCAGATTTCAAAAGTCTATAGATGATGTGCCTCAATGCAGTTGCTGGAATCCCCCAACACTACACAGGTTCACTTTAACACAAAGTAAGCACCAAACAGTGCAAACTGAATTATGTGAGTGGAAGATACCCATGAGAACCACCCAGGCTCAGGGTGAAGGAAGGCAGAAGTGGGGCTCACATTATCTCAGCTCTAATTTAAGGAACAGATGCTAAAACATGTGGACAGTGAAGATGGGCTTTTCTCCACTGATATTTTACAGTGTTTTCAGTGCTAGTTTTGCTCAGTTCTTGAAACACCTGATGTGAGAAAACAGGTAGTTCACATAAGGTATATTGAACCTTGTTAATTAGATGAAATATATTGAGAGGATTGACTTACTATGTTAAAAAACCACTTATATGCAAAACTCTGTTTTCTGACTGGGAACATGAGGACCTGTGTTGATTGCTTGCTGATTTTTTAATACTTGAGTGAAACCTTTTGGCAAAGACACAGCATCTTCTCTGCTTTTCATTTCTGTTTTCCACAGTTAAGCAGACAGCAATGCACACTCAACAACAACACAGAACTTTATTAGGCTTAAAGGCATGTGCAAGAAACAGCTTTAGAAATATACTTCCAAGATGTGCTAATCATCTGCAAGAAGTAAATATGTTATGACAGAGTTTCAAATGACATGCAAATCTAAATTTCCCCATTAGAGTGGACATACGTCAAATTTTCATATAAAAATAATTCATTATATGTATATTTTAATAGCAGATAGCTGTTATCCTTGATGCTTATTAGCACTGATCTCTTTAAAGCAGACAATCTGTGAGTGGGTGGAGCTGCATGCAATCAAAGCATGGACTGCTCCAGCAGGGTAAGGACTCCGCAATGGAGCACTTGCACCGGGCCCGTGCAAGATGGAGCCCACCAGCACCAAAGCTGCCTCTGGCAGGATTTACTTGCATGACTTGGTCCTGGCAGGACTGGACCTCTGCGCTTCTTCCATCAACTACTGATACATGCAAACACGGAATCGAATTCCAGCTCCATCTTCAGTCTGCTAGAGATGATTTCTTACTGTTTGATACATAGAGTTAATCATGACTTTTTGCCCTCTGTTCTTTTTACTTGAGAAAAAGTCATTCCTGACATAAACCCACATTTATGTGATACCCAAGGTACAATGCCATCTTATAGCCCCACCAGTTTTGTACTGCTCCTCTTCCATTTAGCTTTAAAAATGGAAAAACTGACTGACTCTGGTATAATAGTATCTCTATTGCTAGAAGGAAGGATGTGACAGCCTCTTGTGAGATGTCAACTCCAGAATGCTGCACATCTACGGTCTTCTGTTAGTTCTGGGGGAACATCTCTTTGTCAGCCAGTTGATATAAAGGACAGTTCGGGACAGCAAAAAGGAGCTATTAAGAATTCAGTAACAATTTTGAAGCTAAGCACCCATCTACGTTATGACACAGAGACCAGCAGGAAGTGTTTGGTACTTCTCATCTCACATTTATCTATTTTGCAGCACTCTGCCCATCCATACATTTCAGCAGAAAATCACTCTGAAATTAAAACAAGAGTGAAGAAAAGTTGCAAACAAGAATAAATAAGAAACAGGATGACACCTTGAGGCTCTCAGTTATTAGAACTGATTTCAGCAAGGGCCTTGGAATGATCTAGCTGTTTGTCTAGACTTTCTAAGACAGGTTATTCAAGGGCACATGCAGCCTTTGCCAGGACTGAGCTCTGCACCGTGTGGCTCTCAACCAGCTGTGGAGCTGGAGGGCTGCGTGCTCTTCCTGGCTGAGGTACTTTGGTTGCCCCAGGCAGTAAATTTGTGCCTCTTAGTTCTCTGTATGCCAACTTCTACTCATGTTCTACTCCTAAACAAAGCACTCGCATCAAAACAGGTGACAACTGTAACACTATTGCATTATATCATTGCATAAAGCACCATGGTTCTATCAAACCACAGCAGAAAGAATCTTTTGGGAGCATTCTGCAAGTGTAAGTTGAAGCCTGTTGACTTTCTTGCTGGCAAAACTACACTTGTTCGTGGCTTTTATTCCTGGCGGGTGCTTCTGGAGCTGGGTCTTTAAATCTGGCAGCGCAAACAGCTGCAGCCTGTGGTGGCCCTTTTGTAACATCTTTCTGCTTTCCTCTCTTTCCATGGACAAATCCCAAAACTATGTGTCTTTCTCCTTATTGCTGACATAATGGTGCGTCCTTCCAAGAATAATGAAAGCAGGCAGGGAACACAATAGCTGGACTTTTGGCTAAGTATTTTGTAAATACCACATGAGTATTTTAGGATTAATGACCTGTGTGCATTTGACAGTCAGGAGCATTGTCTAATTCTCTGTCTTTTCACTTTTGCTTCTGTGTTAAATGGTGTCAACATTCCTCGTATACAGAGGAATATTATTAATCTGATAACTGGTTCATCTGTTACTGCTGTTTTCCCAGGTCCATCCAGCTACCTAAGGGGATTAGTGCATTCCACATATTTCATGAACTTTAAATGTGTATTTAAGCCATTAAAATAATGTACTTTTTTTTTTAATTGTAAGATTTTTTTTTTAAACCTTGCTTATAAATTAGCAGTGAACAGATCAGGAAAATTATTATTTTCTTCAGTCTAAGCAAATTTTAAGGTCACCACTGACAATTGGACCAACATAATTGTTTAGTGGACTTTTGAGAAGGATGTGGATGCAGAGGGAAAAAGCTTCACTGCCAGGATTAATGAAACTGCTACTCATTCAGTAACTGCGTGTGTTTATATGCTGCAAATGGAATAACACTTGTGGAAGGCAAGAAGGTTGTTCAGAATGTTTGTATTTTCAAACATAGCATACAGCAATTAAGAGGGTGAAGAGCTTGCTAAATACTGAAGTAATTTGATCACATCTACAAATTAAGTCAAAGGCAATGGAAAAACTTAGAAAAAAAGTACTGGGAGAGATGATAAAAGAAACAATTTAGGAAACATCTCCTAACAATTACAATCTCATTCATCATTGTTACTCAGGCAAAAACAACTTATGGAACAAGACTGTTAGAGGTGAACAACAGGCAAATTGGAAAATAAGACAATAGAAAATTTGATATAGTTTGGAAGAGTAAGGGGGGGGGGGGGGGGAAACTTAACTATCAGGAGAATTCACCTTGGTAATTCTTTGCCATACCAAGAACTGTTCAAGTTCTGAACTTTGAATGTGTGCTGAGAGTTAAGAATAGGCAAACATTTTCTTGAAAACATATCTTGTTCCTTTTTGCTGATTTTGATGTGCCAAGAAGGGTAAGTATGATATTTCTTTCTCCTTCTAAGAGGAACAGGAAAGAACTGTCTGTATGGGCTTAACTTTCAATTACTAGAGTGAGAAATGTAACAAATCTATAACTCCTTTTTTGAGATATCTTGGTATACATACAGGTGCAGGTGCAGAGCTCAAAAAGTATGTAAACACTAGCTTGTGTATATTGATGTGCAATCTTTTCATCAATGCAGATGCGGCACTGCAGAGGGTTGTGCACGCAGTTTTTGGATGTCACGGCTGCCTGCAGTTAAATAATTGTGCATGGAAATAACTACACCTGTGTCTGCATGTGTGTGAAGCACTGCACCTGAAGGCAGAAGACTGTATTGAGTAGACTTCATCTCTGCTGATCCAAGACTATGAATTTGCATTGAATAGAATGGCACAAAGCTTAGATGGCATTGGACTAACCTATTGCAATATGCTGATTTTGAAAAAAATCACTCCAAACCTTTCTTTCAGTTCATGGAAAGAATTTACATCAGCAATTATAGCAACTGTCTGGTTTAGGTGGCCACAAAGTAAGAAAAGAGAATAGTCCATTTTAGTGGGCTTCATGGAAAGGGAAGAATCAGAAATGGAAGCTAATATGAGGGGAAAAAAACCAAATAAATAAATAGCCACTCAGATGACACACTCAGACCATTTAAATTAGACATTTATTTATTTGATAATTTCTCACATTTTTTGACCAATAACATAGCTTGAACAAATATAGCTTTGGGCATTTTATTTCCCTATATGTGATAATATTATAAAATTACTTAAAA
This sequence comes from Oreocharis arfaki, assembly GCA_013398015.1. Lineage (NCBI taxonomy): Eukaryota > Metazoa > Chordata > Aves > Passeriformes > Paramythiidae > Oreocharis > Oreocharis arfaki. Next base: position 1,127,690 of record VZRR01012423.1, read on the forward strand.
AGAAAATACTTCAAAGATTTATTATTTATTATTTTTCCAGTATAATAATGTTGGAATATCTGTTGCACTAGGCATTGATGCAGAAGAAAACAGTCTTTGTTTTAAAGCAATTGCAGACTGGTGATGTGAAGATACAGATGCTTTAATTCCAGACAGTATAATCTGTGGAATGAAGCCCTAAACAAATAAAATAGTAAGGATGACAGAAAGAAATTTACCTCTCATACAGAAGTCCAAGATAAATATGTGAGAATCACTGCAGTCTTCCCGTGTTTTGACAAAAATGTGCAGTTTTGCAAAGGCAAGAATTTTGTCCTGACCAGCAGCAGGGAAACCACAGGGTGAGGGAGGAGAACCATTTGTAACACTGAAATTGTGAGATACGTTTGCATATCAACTTTTAATTAAAACTGCTACTCTTACCCTACTGCTGGTGGAAGCCATAAGGGTGACAAATTAGCTCACTTGCAACCCAAACAGTATGGGTGCTAACTGCTAGAGATTATGACGCACTATTAAGTCTGGAAGAAATCTGGTTTATGCTCTTGCATAGGGATCCATGTAAATGATCCTGTTTTTTAACACAGCTGTCACAGCTCTCAGAAATACTGTGATGATAAAGCCAGTAAGGCTTGCAGTTACCCATGTACTTACAGATTTGGCTCTAACTTGCAGTGATAATATAAGCATAGGTCCTGGTTAGCTCTGTAGCAAGTTTTGTGCTGGCAAATGCTTGTTCAGCTCATAGTTTCCCCTGCTTGGAAAGGGGTCTCACTGCACGACAGGCATCAGAGCTCACTCCTCAGCTGCATGATGCTGCCCTGAGGGTCTCATGGGGCTCTCCAGAAAAAGCATTGGCCAAAGTGGACAAGGGCAGGATGGCCAAAGGAGGAAAATGTCTCTAACTTGCTGCTGCTGTTGCTCAACGGAGAGGAGACTTTGCTCCCCAACACTGAGAATTGCCACTGCGCTCCTTGGGCTGTTATTGCATACAGTTTCACAATCAAAGTGGGAGCCAAGGAGGAAAGTGGTCCTGTCAGAGGTTACAGAACAAATCAACACAGGAGATGGGAAGACACTCCCCAATAGGAGTGTATTGATTTTTTAACTGCTGGGCACATTTGGCTGCTGCAAGAGTCATAGGGCTCAAATGAGATACAAGAAAAAATAATTCATAGCACATTTCAAAGATGAATAATTTTGGCTATGCATCTTCCCACCCCTATGATTTCTTTTCTCAATTATTTTAATGGAAGATGGTGAGAAGTTATGTAGAGCTGAAAAAAAAAAGAAATGGGATTTTGTCTTCAGCAGTGGGACATGCATTGGGAAGGCCTGCAGAAAAATAACTCCTGATCATCCACTGAAACAAGAAGGATGTCAATGTGTTGCCCAAACACAGACATCTTGGCTTACTTGGGTGTCTTGCCCAGCCTTCAGCTGCCACTGCAGGGTGAAGCACAAATCCCATGGGTCCCCTCTCTTCTCTTCTGGCCTAGTTTATCATCTCAGAAATGTATGTAAATGAAAATAATGCTGCATTCAAGAAATGGTGCTCTTTTACAGTGCAGGCTGTTTCAGATCTGTAAACCAGTCGGGTTTGGTATTGCAGTGTAGTTAGTTCTCATTTTTAGTTATGTCTACACCTTCTGTGCTTTGGGATTTAAGTGATCACTTGAGTTCACTTGAACTTTCATGAACAATAGTGTGTGCAAAATTCAAATGGCTAGAAAAAACACTTCCTTTCTTTTAGTTCATCCGTCATGTTTGTGGGTCATGCTGATCTTGGAAATGGATTGGTGCAGCTGGTCTGACTGGGAAAGAAGGAAAGATTTAACTACGAGACTGAGTTACTGATTATATCATCTGGAGGAAAGATGCTTTCTTTCTCCAGAAACTATTAATCTCTGATTTAAGCTAATCTCCTTCTCAGAGGCCTAATATGTTTGGGGAACTGTCTAACTGGAGGAACTGAGATAGAAACGGGACATCTTCTCCTTTCCTATCAAATTTAAATTATGCGTAGAGAATCATGCATAAATGGGAAAAAGTTCAATTTCAGTAATTGAGTGACTCATAGCTCATAATGAGGGCTCTTCCTCTGACCCTCCAGAGGCCAGAATCCCCACTACAGTGTCAATGGGTCAGTTGGGAGACTGACAGCTGAGAAAGGCTTCTCAGTCACATTGTTAGGAGAACACCCTAGCCACAGAGAAGTGGTTTTGGCCATATAATTTAAGGGAAACTGTCACCAAAACTGTGGACAGACATTTTTTAATCCTCTGACAGGCTGTAGATACTGTTATTAAATAAATCGTGTTTTAAAAAATTAATTTTGGAGAATATGGCAAGATTTTTAAAACTTCAGAATTTTCAGAAGTCAGTGGCAATGTGTAATTGCATCTGAATTTGGATCATGATCTTACTGTGTTGAGATTATATTATTTAAAATGTAATTTCTGCACCTCAAGAGCCACAGGATATGTCTCTCTCAGAGGATAGCCTTGCCCCGTGCTGTGCTGGAGACCCGCAGAGCTTGGATTTGTTGGTCTGGAGTCTTCCCCAAATGCAGCTCAGCACCGTTCCATCCTGCTGGGGTCTGTTACCAAAAAGTGCTCCACCAGCTCCTCCTGCCAGGAAAGAGAAAATGTAGGTCACCATCTTCCTCTTTGATCTGTGGAATGCAGAGTTGCTCACTTCTGCTGATGGAAGTGTAATGCCTACTTAATTATAGAATCATGTCATCCTAGTCTTCTTTAATTAACTTAGAATTTTTAAGGTAAGGAAAGCGTTCTGAAATTGTAAATTGGGTTCAATCCACACTGAACTGCCTTTTGCCAGGAAAACCAAGTATCACCCAGCAAAAAATACAAATACCATTAATTCTGAATACTTACTGGTTGTGAATGTTGTGGTACTTCAGTTTTTCAGCTTCTATCATGTCTCTTTGGGGGTGGACATCACTTTCCTATCAAAATCTATATTGATCTCCAGAGTAAATGCTCTGCTGTACTTGTTGCCTATTTAAAATGTTTGTGCTCTTGTATTTCTTATTTTAGGTGTGCCTGTGTAAAGTATCTGTCTGGCATTATATGTCTTAAAATACGAGAAAACTAAAACCTGTGACTATGAGACTTCTGGCAGCATTATGGTTTGGAGTGAGAACATAATGCAATGGAATGAGATTACTGATTTGAGATGTACAAAACTGTAACTGATGTGCTGTTGGTTATGTATGTAGGTGTATATAGAGACATGAATATATATCTCATGGCACTGAATTGCTTCTGTAGGCAGACTTCCAAAGGGGCAATTTGTGAAAGATTGTTCCTGATAAGAGGTGATTAGGGCAAGTACACACAGAGCTGGAAAGGGTACTGACTGTGGTACCCTGTGAGTTTGCTGCCATCCTGTCACTGTGCTCCTCTTTTGGGTCTTAGATGCTGGCAGGAAGCTCCCTTAAATACCTCACCAACACTTGTCCAAATAATGCATTTTCACCTGTAGAGGTATCATTTCAGCAGCATCATAGATATTTATTTGTTGGATCAGCATCATATACTTCCTCAAAGTCTCTGAGAGTAATGAGTACAGATGAATTAATGAGTACAAAGAATTACTTTGTGAAGTCTTAGCATTCAGAACAGATAATCCTCCTAAGTTTTGGAAGTACTGCTTCATTCTGTCACAGATCTACATTTGTGTGAAATGTGTGCCTGGATCTCACTTGAAATCAGGAGGAATTTGGAATTCAGTCATCACTTCAGCTGCTTTCTCCGTATCTCTGTATGTTTGGCATAGTGATACAGGTTTCAAACTCTCCTCCCACATTCCTGTCTCCGAAAATTACCACTCCAAGAAAGCTGCCATATCTTCCCTAATTGTGAAGGATCAGCATAGAGGAGCAGATATGAGCTGCTGGTGTAATCTGCATTTACAGCCTTCTGGTGCAGGAGGTCCTTAGTCGACAGCTCTCTGAACCACAGCATCATAGCTGTGTGAACATTGCCTGGAGGCTAAAGGTTATCAGGAGCCAGTGAGGAAGAGAGGACACAGGTGTCCATCTCCAAGAGTGCCATGAGAGACTGTATTGGTGCTGCCTTCTGAGGCACAGGCCAGGTCACAGATGTCTCAAAGCAAGCACTCTAAGCACCACACATCTGTAAACTTTTCTGGACACACTGAATATGTGAAACAGGGCCAAGTTGAGCAGCGAGAGGGGTGGGATGGAGAGAAGCCTTTGTTCAGCTTGGATCACAAATTACAAGAGGAAGGTCAGCCTGTACAACCTGATGATCCACCTGAAAGTTTGCTCATTAACAGGTCCTCAGGGTAGGCTATAGCTCTGAATCAGTTGCGAGTCCAAAGTTGACCATGATAAAGGAGATGCTGCATTTTCCTGACCAATTGTCTTTTTATTGTCTTTTTATAGTCTTTGTATAGTCCCACAGCAGGCAATCTGCCCCATGGGCCTGGAACCTGAAATAATATTTTCACTTCAGCAGAGCTCTAAAATTAACTCACAATTCATAGCAATGGTAAAATACTATTGTCTTTCTTATGTTAGCTATTAAATAAGAATATTTTTCACTGGAGGTTTATTTTGCCAAAAACCTTTGAAATTAATTGCATCAATGAACTATAACATAGAAACATAGGTAAAGCTCCATATAAATTATTTGATACAGAATTGAAAAATAACAAGACAGCAAATCTGGAACAAATCACTCACTCTTTGACTGGATTTGAGAGCCCTCAGGTGACTCAGTTGATTTGCCAGAAAATGTGCATTTTAAAACTGGGCCAACAAAAAGAAGAATGCACCCTCAACCTAAACCAGAAGCCATGCCTGAAAGTTTAACACACCAAGTTTTAGCATATTCTCAGCTATGACTGATTGAGGTTTTTGCTGTTCTGTACTGCTCAGGGGTCTCTTTTAATTAACATCAAACACTGTGGAACAGAAGGAAATACATTAAAAAGAAAATTATTAAATCTTCCTGCAGCCATTATTGCTAGATATGCCATATTTTTGACTACTGATTATTAATAGAATTGTACACCAAAATTCCAATGCTGCTCTATTACATATCTTAAGAGGCAGAAGTGGTCTGGAAATGAGAGCTCAGGTCTGGGATACTAGATTATTCATCAATCTCTTCCACAGTGTGACCTTGGGAGGCTGCCTCAATTTCCCCATCCCTCAGTTAAGCTAATAACCTCTTGCTTCCCATGGCTGCCATGAGGCTCGATTAATAACTCACATTTGTTTCAGGTCTGCATGTACTTTTTTTTTGTGCTGTAGACTCAAGTGCACAACTCTCATCATACAATGTCTGGGAAGGGAGGTTTCAGCATCAGAAAGGAAATCTCCCCAGTCCCTGCAGGCTTGGAGAGGTCAAGAGAAGAGACTGACTTTCAGACAAGAGGTCTCCTATACAGAAAGCCAGAAAAGGGATGAGCATTGCCTGACAGCTGTCCCTGTAGCTGAGCACCCTGTAAAAGCAGGAACCTGTCTGCCATGTGGGGACAGGTGATTTTCATTTTGTGAAACTTCAGCAAGACATATTGCAAAATATCCACACTGAAAGGACAGACATATGCAAAATGTATCACAGAGTGAGAAGTGTGAAAGAGAAAGGAAAAAGGTAAAGTGTATTGTTTCAGTTATGAGTAAATAATCAGCAATTTTCTGAAAAGTGTAGGTGGTGCTTGTGCAATTCTCTGTGCCCTATGCACCCACAAACATCGGAAAATTGGCTCCTGAAAGCGCTGCTATCCTGAAAGAGTAGTCACCAGTCTTTGGAAAAGACAGAAAGTGAAAATGGGTTTCTGAGATCCAATGTCAAGTTTTGAGGACAGAGCCACACAGGAGACTGGAATTATGGCCAGAATCCAAACACTTCATTATGTTGTGCCATTTCTTAAATAAAAGGCAGTTAAAATGCATGAACTTGTGGTGTTCCACTGCAGTGTAGCCATTAAGCTTCTCTTTGCACGTCAGGGTACTATTTGGCAAACAGAATATTTGTGCTAGTTGTGCAAAAAGACACTACAAGACCATACACATGCCCTGAATATCCAGTGGGACACTTTGGAAAATCTGTGTCTGTTAAAATTGAGTTCTGGTGAGTTTATGATGGCTATGTATCTATAAACACCACATTGAAATAAAAAGCTGAGTACAGTTTTTCTATGACATCTAGTCTGCAGACAAATGGTTTTTTTGCACACCAGCATTGTCTGGGAACCATGGGGTCTCAATGCCCTTGACTGAAAAAACCGAGTGAGCTAAAATGTGCAGGCTCAGTAAACATGGAATCACTGTCTCCAGATTTAGGTTGGAAAGACTGACACAAAGAAATGAAGAGTCTTAACCTGAATAATCTATATTTCAAGTGCAAGCACTATAGAACAGTGGGAAAGATGCAGTACAGGAAAACAGCAGGGCTTCTAAGATTGCTTGTGTGAGATGGCATTAAGGCTATGGAAAAATCCTAGCAGAGAAGAAGGAATGAAGAAGCAATGTGCAAAAACTTTCTCTTACAGGCCAAGAATCTGGAAAAGTGACAGAACATGTGCAGTTTAATCTAAGCAAAATAGAGGGAAGTTGGACAAGGTCTGAGAAGCACTGGCATGCCCATGAGAAGCCTGAACTAGAGATAGCATGAAAAGGGACTTCCAGGGGAAAATCCTCAGGAATGCTCAAGACAGGTGGGGATGCTCTGGTAAGGAGGTACATGAGGATTTTTCAGGCTGGTCCTATATCTTATTTACCAGTTTGGAATTGTTTAGATTTTCTATTCAAAGAGCATCCTAGTAGCTCCTCATGTAACCCAGTGCCATCCTTTTTGCTCTTATCCTCTATATCAGGAAGGATTTCTTCACTGAAAAAGCTGTCAAGCATTGGAATAACCTGCCCAGGAGGTGGTGGAGTCAGCATCCCTGGAAGTGTTCAAGAAACAACTGGATTGTTGTCAATTGCACTTAGTGCAATTAATTGACATTGTGGTGTTGGTCAAAGGTTGGATTCAATGATCTTGGAGGTCTTTTCCAACCTTAATGATTCTATGATTCTTGATCTCACCCATTTTTATTTTTTGCAGAGGTTCAGATACACTCTGAACTTTGTGGCTTACTTTCTTCACTTAATGCCTTTTGCTGAAGAGTGAGATTAAAACCGAAGAAGTGCAGGAAGGACAGCTTTGAGTAATGGAGTTGAAGCAATGGGTTGAGACAGCAGTGATGAGACCAAGAACCAGATGTCCTAACTCTCCTACCTCCTGCATAAGGCAACAGACAGGCAGGCTCTGCGTGGGAGGGGTCCACAGTTGCAGCTGGTGTTTAGTCTTAGGAGAACATTGAAATCTCTGTGTGCTCTGTGTTCACAAGTAAGACATCAGCCAGTACTGTAATATATAATGTCTGAGGCTCTTTATCATCTTCATTTTTTTTCTGCTGTGCAGAAGTATAGGAAATGTATTGGACTCGGATCTTTGTCTTACTTTGAACATTCAAAACTTCATCATCCTGTGCAACCAATCTGCAACAGGTCAGTTGCTCTTTAGTTTTATGATCCTCTATTAGATGTGAGAGTTTACATAGAATCATTTAGGTTGGAAAAAACCTTTCAGATCATCAAGTCCATCTGTTAACAAAAGACAGTTCTTCACATCTCATATCATTACTGATGCAGAATGGAATTTTCCAGATAATCTGCTCAAATGATCAAATGAAAAGCATTAATTTTTACAACTTGCTCATTATTTAAAGTGCTTTCTCTGTTTCCTTCTAGGGCTCCTGTGCCTAATGTATAGAGCACTTGCAGATACTGGTTTATCTGCAGGCTGCATCTATGTTCATTAGAGACAGTGAAAAAAACAAGAGGCTGTATGGATGTTATAACAGCAAGAGGGGTAAGTCATATGTTTAAAAAAGCCCCAAAATTCTGCATAGCAGGAGGGAGAGAATTTGAAGATATAGCAGACATCTAAAACCAGAAATCACTTAGGCTTTCAATACTTCTAAAAGCTTGCAGTACTTTTAAAAAATATCTACCCACTCCTTTACCACATCCAAAGAGAGGATCAGCAAGATGAAGAATTTTATTCACTCTTACATTAATCTAAACAGAAAAAAAAGTCTATGACATCTAGGCTGTGTAAAGCCAAGTTTTAGATCTGTCATTGATGTCTGTTCAAAGAGTTGTTGCTGCATTCCAGCACAGGAGATTACATGGCACATGGCAGCAGCTGTACCCCTCCCAGTGCAAAGCAATCAGAAAATGCCCATGGTGATACTTAGTTAGCTATTAAATTCGATTTAATTTTCTTAGTGCTGCATATTTGTGAGCTGGCTGTGCCCAGGGACGTGAAAGAAATTGTCAGCATTGAGCAGAGCTTGAAAAGCTCAGAAGGGGAAGCTGGAATAGCCTGTACCTGGGAAGGAACTGGACTGCTCCCAGTGCTAAGCAGTGAGCAGTCTCACAAAGGGTACAGCCATCTTCCTAACCTTGTTGGGCTGTAAGAACATGCAGTGGTTTAGATGAATGACTTCAGGTAAACACATAGTCAGAACCTTAATTTCAGACATCTCAAAAGTAAGCATTGGGAACCAGGGCTCAGGAAGTGTTGGAAAAGCCCATCTGAGATGCAGAAGGCAGCGCTGGATAGCTGGAGGCTGAAATCCTGGTGATGTTGGTGTGGAGAGCAGGACATATCTGTAAATTCAGTGGGAGATAACTTCAGCCCAAGCAAGGAACAAGGATAGTGGGTCCAACAAGCATGGAGCTGCCAGTAGAGCTGGGCAGTGTCAGGTGGGCAGGAGGAGAGCTGTGCTGCCACAGCTCAGCACCCACCTCTATCCTCGATAGCTGGATGTGCAGCATCCTGTCATACATCTATCTCTAAATTAATTCAATTGAATGGGCCTAATGATGCACAAATTGGCATATGGCTCTATTTCTGTTTCTGTTCTCAGTCCACTAAAACATGTTATTACATTTCAGGGAAAGTTTTGACTTTAACCTCTAGAAATCAGAATTGTAATGATTTCCAGCTATTGCAACCTTTTCTTTCTCAAGAACTATACAGGAAAGTTTTCTTCAGGTTTAAGAAAAAGTACATGCAGGAATTGAGCAGCAGTGTTTGCACAGGAGACCTGTGGATGTCTGGGGACATGAGGAAGGTGACAAGTGCAACGAACACCTGTCACGGTGAACACATCTCTGCTCCCTACATTTCAGAACTCTTAGAAATGAAGACATTTTTAGGAGTTTATTCTAGATATGACTGCAGGGTAAGAGCAAGATCTTGTCTCCTCACTGAGACCAGGCAAATTCTGTCATTTTGCCATGATAACTCTGTATTAGCTTGTGTTAGATGAAAGTCCAGCACTCAGCCTAGTAGGAAGGACATGATTTCTGACATTCCCATACATGAAGTTATATCCGTCATCCTTCCAAAAACTATTTGTGGAAGCCTGGTGGAAGCCTTGTTCAACTGAAGTGGAGACTGTAAATATTGTGTAAGGGAAAATTATGCTTAACTGAAAAATAGTGGAAGTGAAGAGTGAAAGTTAAAAAAATCCCATATACACTTGCATCATCCTACTCTAATTTATCTGTGTCTGCCAAAACTGTCTTTCTCAGCTGTCAGTCTAAACTCATCTCCATGAATATTAATTTCCTCTGAACACTCTGTTATATTCAACTTTTTTCCATTTCACCAGTGCAGCACAGTTCTTCTCTGCGGATGCCTCCTATTCTACCGATATTCTTTCTAAGTAATGATATGCTGGTCTTGCTCTTCAGTTCCCTAGCTGCTGTCATGCCTTTTTGTCCATTTTGATGGAGGAAGACCGTAGAACTCCAGGTCACAAAGTTGTTTGTGCCTCAGTTAGTCTTCCATAACACCAAACAAAAACCCATTTTAAATGTCAGAGATGTTTTTACGTCTATGCTGAGATATATGCCTGTATCTAAATAGAACAAATCCTCCTCTCCTCAAACAAGTGCATTTTATCTTTTGGACATAAGCCATTTGGGGAAGAAAATGCTATTGTGACACAGACCAGAGAGAGTTACTGATGGAAGATAAATCCTAAATAATAGATTAATAATAGAATAATGGAGAGATGGAATTGTGGTACCTGAAAAAGCCTTTGCTCCACCCAATGAATGCTTTTCCTCCAACACACACTAGTTATTTCTTTTAGACAAAAATGGGAAAATTGATTTGAAGTTGAATAGTGAAACCAGAATATTTTTCCTTACAGAGCACCCATGAACTAATTTTGAAAGTAAAACTTTACAATTATATAATTCTATAGCAATACATGTTAAATATTCTAATGAAAATTGTTTAAATCTAAATTGTGAATATACCTGGAAATATTTTTTTTTCTAGAAGAAAAGGTGCTAAACATAAATACGATGGAAACTCTGCCTTGTTCCCCCTATAATTAGAAATACAAGACATCACTGAATCTCTCTTGATGATTTTTAGCAGTCTTTGGAATCCAGAGAGGTCCCAGCTGATTGGAAGCTGGCAAACATTGTCCCAATTTTCAAGAAGGGCAAGAAGTAGGAGCCCAGAAACTACAGGCCTGTCAGTTTCACTTCAGTGCGTGGCAAAGTTAAGGAGAAGATTATTCTGAGAAGTATTGAAAAACACCTGAAGACAATGCAGTTGTAGGTCACATCCAGCAGGGCTTCATGAGAGGAAAGTCCTGGTATCAAACCTGATTTCCTTTCATGTCAAGGTAACCCACCTAGCTGACAAAGAGAAGCCTTTACTGGAATCTTTTTGGATTCCAGTAAAGTTTCTGGATCCCTGTCTCTCACAGGATCTTTCTGGACAAAATGTCTAGCACACAGCTGGATAAACATATCATGTGATGGGTGAGCAACTGGCTGATGGGTTGGGCACAAAGGGTTATAGTGAACAGGGTGACATCAGACTGGCAACCTGTCACTAGTGGGGTTCTGTAGGGCTTCATCTTGGGCCCTGCGCTGTTCAACATCTTCATAAATGACTTGGATGCAGGACTGCAAGGGATACTGAGCAAGTTCACAGATGATACAAAACTTGGAAGAGCTGTTGACTCCCTCAAAGGCAGGGAGGCNTGGCAGCCAGGAGGTCCAACCCTGACCTGTGGAGCATCAGGCACAGCATCACCAGCCGGGCAAGGGAGGGGATTGTCCCTCTCTGCTCTGCACTGGGGTGGTCTCGCTTTAAATATTATGTACAGTTCTGGGTGACACAATATAAGAAAGATATTAAGCTGCTAAAGAGCATCCAAAGAAGAACAAAAAAAAATGGTGAAGGGCCTTGAGGGGAAGCCATATGAGGAACAGATGAGGTCACTTGGTTGGTTGAGCCCAGAAAACAGGAGACTGAGGAGAGACCTCATTGCAGTTACAGCTTCCTTGTGAGGGGAAGAGGAGAAGAGGAGGGGCAGGCACTGATCTCTTCTCTGTGGTGAGCAGAGACAGGACCCAAAGGAATGGCCTCAAGTTGTGTTGGGGAAGTTTAGGTTGGACATTAGAGAAAGGTTCTTCACCCAGAGGGTGTTTGGGCACTGGAACAGGCTCCCTGGGGAAGTGGTCACGACAGCAGCCTGACAGAGCTCAAAAAACATTTGGACAACACTCTCAGGCACGTGGTGTGACCCCTGGGGATGGAGCTGTGCAGGAGCTGGACTCCTGGTGGGGGTCCTTGTGGATCCCTTCCAACTCAGCATATTCTGTGATTCTGTTTGCTGGGGAAGTTGTTGAGTATGGCTGAGAGGATAATGAAGCACAGTTTCAATTGCAGCATCCAATGGGAAGACAATAACTTCAGTGCTTTATCTCCCCATCCCCTGAAATTTATGGCATCTTGGGCAATTCAGCTTGTGCTGGGTGAAGAGGTTCAGCTGAGTTAATAAATGCTACCCTCACTTTCTTCAGACAGTGCATTGAAATTTACTTCCCCAAAGCACATCAGGTGTGATGAACAGCATCTGCTGTTTCTAATGACCTTGTTTAAAGGAATAAAGTGGGTCTCAGAAAACTTATATTTTCCACACTGGGCCTGTTGCTGTGTGAAAAAGATCTCAGTGCTAAAAGGAGACAGGCAAGGTGCAGGGCTAGTCTGCACAATTTGGTACTGCTCTTGCCTCCATTGGTTGGAAGTAACATAATACCATGTGTCGTGGTTTGACGCTAGCTTAAACGTCAAACACACGAAATCTAATTATTTATTTGTCTCTGCTGTAATTAAGCAGGGAAACGGGAAAATTAAAACTCCATTTTCATATGGTAGAATTAGGATTATTGAGGAGAACGGAAAACTGCAAGGCAAAACAGGTTTAGACTTAAACAGTTGCAGTATAAAGAAAGTTTATTACTAACAGAATTAAAAGTAAAAAGAAATAATAAGAAAATAAAGCAAACTCCCCTCTCTTCCAGCATTCCCCTCTTACCAACTAATCCACACAAGGGAAAAACAAAACATGCGCTTTGGTCAGTGCTGCATTTTTAAAGAGTCTCTTTTTATACTTAAGGAAAAGGGTTTCTTCTGCTATGCCATGGCTTTCTTCCCATGGGAGACAGTTCTCCACGAACTTCTCCAGCCTGGTTCCAAACTGTCACAGGCAGCAGCCCCGCCCGAATCTGCAGCAGTGAAAAACTTCTCCCATGGTTTAGCAGTCTTCTCATTACTGCCAGTGTGGGCTATAGTGGTCCATGGGGTTTTAGTCTTCTAAGGATGGGCTATTCCAGCCTGAAAGCAATGGCTCTCTTTCTTCAAAATCTCTAAAAGCCTCTCACAGCCTCTAGGTGACCTGGAGTGGACACTCTTTCTTCACAGGCCGCGCATAGAGTTTCCATCCCCCCATGTACTTCAATGAATTATAGAAGAAAACAGTTTGTGATATTACAGTCCTCACCATGGCCTGCAAGAAGCATTTTTAAGCTTTGCACTAGAAGGGCCTCTGCCCTCCTTTCCTGCTGCCATTTTAAGCTTCGTCTCACTAGCCCTCACTTCCCTTTCTCTCGGATCTTGGAATCGCCGTGTTAAGGAGTTGATCTTGTCTGAGCTTTACATTGGGGAAAGCCTCACTCCCTTTATGCCACCGGCTGTGTGGTGTCTTCTTCGGTTCGGCATGAGCTGTGCTGGCTGAAGGGAGGCTCCGCCGGCTCCCACCAGCTCCGTGCAGGGCCACGGCAACTTCAGATCTTACCTCGGCCGCGCAGCCCCGGCTCAGTTGGGGTTTTCTGGCTGTGCCTACTCAGGGCTCCAGGATAGTTCCCCCACAGCAACCTGGGGCCCATGCGCTCCCCGGGGAGGGGAGGGGGAAAGGGAGGAGGAGGGCCCAGCGCGGGCCCAGGCCAGGGCCCAGAGCCTCCCCCCCGCCCGCCCCTGGGCCTTGGGAGCAGGAATGAGAAGGCAAACTTCCCGCGCCGGCATGCCCTTTAAACATGCAAATCGCACCAAGTGCCATTGGATTAACAGCTTGTCCATCAACTATGTTTCAACCTGCTACACCATGACAAGCTGCCTCTTTGATGAGACGCTCCCTATGGTCCTGGTTAATGGGTCTTAAAACCTCCTTCCCTTTCAAAACCCCAGATCAAACAAGGTGTCTAGCTATGGTTGTCAGAAGAGATAGGACCCCTGTAAGGGAAACTCAAGAATAAAGATGTCATGGGTGCACTGTTTGCCCATCCACCACTCATTTTCTTCTTTGCTACATCTAGAAGGTGTCCTAACTGGAGACCAGTGACAAATGTCATTCCTCAGGGGTTGGTTTTGGGACTAGTGCTGTTTGACATCTTTGTCAGGGACACGGACAGCGGGATCCAGTGCACCCTCAGCAAGTTTGCCATCGACACCAAGCTGTGTGGTGCAGTTGACACTCTGGAGGGAAGGGATGCCATCCAGAGGGGCCTGGGCAGGGTGGAAAGGTGGGCCCGTGCAACCCTCATGATGGTCAGCAAGGCCAAAGGCAAGGTCCTGCACCTCAGATGGGACAATCCCAAGCACAGATACAGGCTGGGTAGAGCATGGATTGAAAGCAACCCTGGGGAGAAGGGCTTGGGAAAGTTGTTGGTTGACAAGAAGCTCAACACGAGCCGGCAGTGTGTGCTTGTGGCCCAGAAAGCCAAATGTGTCCTGGGCTGCATCAAAAGGAACATGACCAGCAGGTCAAGGGAGGTGATTCTCTGCTACTTCGGCCCCACCTGGAGTGCTGCATCCAGCTCTGTGAACCTTAAAATAATAAGGATATGGACCTGTTGGAACACGTCTAGAGGAGGGTCGTGAGGATGATGAGAGGGCTGGAGCACCTCTCCTGTGAAGACAGGCTGAGAGTTGGGGTTGTTCAGCCTGGAGAGGAGAAGGCTCTGAGCTGACCTTACAGCAGCCTTGCACTGCCTAAAGGGGCCTGCAATAAAACCAGAGAAGGACTTTTGACTTTTAATAGGGGCATGCAGTGATAAGACAAGGGGCAATGGCTTTAAACTGAAAGTCAGTTTAGATTAGGTATAAGGAAGAAATTATTTACTGTGAGGGTAGTGAGGCACTAGAACATGTTGCCTGGAGAAGTTGTGGATGCCCCATCCCTGAAGTCTTCAAGACCAGGCCTGGATGGGGCTTTGAGCAACTTGGTCTAGTGGAGGGTGTGCCCACTTCTGGCAGGGGGGTTGGCACTAGCCAGTCTTTATGGTCCTTTCCAACTCCATCCTGGGATTTTATGAATTTATGATTCTAACAGTGGTTGTGTGTTCCCATTAAGTTTTGCTTTTGAGGCAGCAAATAGCTCAAAAAGGTAAAGGTCACCCTGTTGTCATGACAACAACCTTGATGGTCCATTCGTTTCATTCCCAAGGTCCCATATTTGAGCCATTGACTCTGCTGCATCTTGAATCTCTGAGATCGTGTTGGTGATGTCCTCTCTCACCATGGGCAAACCCTGTGTGCCTACCAACCCTGTACACACAGGCATATGGAGACATCCACCTCTTGACTTCAGACATCACTCTCAAGAAATGGGGTTTTTACCAGAGTCCATGGAAGTCTGACTTGTTGGTGAGCACTCTGAGTGGTCTCTGAGCTGACTTTACTCACTAGAGCTTTGTACTTTTCTAGGAGCATTTCTGGGGATATAAAGCCAAGATGGTAGCTCTATTCCTGACCACTTCCTTCTTCCCCCAGTCTCTCTGTGTGAGCTGCTCCCTGTGGCACCAGCCAGTGCTAGTAAGGTGTGGAGGGCATGTCTCCCTGTGTTTGCACCAGCTGGTTACCACTTGCACCAGCAGCAGAACTGCACTGGCATCACCTCAGCAACCAGACAGAGACCATTTCAACACCATCTCTGATGTACAGTGATGTCTTATTACACCCAGGCATTCCTGCCCTGTGCTGGGAAAATAAACCCCCTTGAGAGGCTTCTCTTTCTCCATGGCTCACAGAGGGTCTCTGGCAGGTATCTTGCTGAGTGGGGTGTTCCCAGTTCCATTCTACATGGTGTGGGGCACCCCATCCTGCCTCAGGGTGCATCATCACTTCCCTTTCCTCATTGGGAGTCTTTTCAGCTTGTTAGGTTTTCAACTCAAGGTTAAGTAAAATGAGCAAACCCCCTCCCTGGCCAGCAGGACAGCTTCAAAAAAGGTGGGAATGTGTATCTCCAAGTGCTTGGCTCTGAAAGATGATTTATTTGCTTCTGGGGCTGAGGCCACATTTGTTCATTTGTTTCATTTTGTGCTCATCATTATCCCAATGTCCTGCTGAGAGGAGGAGGAAGGGTTGGAAACAACCTGTCTCAGCGGTGAGGAACAAAATGTTCATTCAGTGAATCTTGTTGATTGCAATCTACTGGATAACTTCTGCACGTTTTACTTTTAATTAACTAGCACACATTTTCTTGAGATTAGCAACTTGTCAGCATTTTTGGAAGCTAGTGCTAAGAATTTTAAATAATAACAGCATTTATCTTCTGCATGGACACTTTGTGGTTAGGCTGATTAAAATAAGTGAGGAGTTACAACAGTTTTTTCGAAGTGAAAGGTAGGAGAAATTTGGGGTATTTTTATAAGTATAAGCATAATTTCATCTAACAATGATATTCCTTGTATTAGTAGACATAAGAGAACTGAGGATCTTTCTTGTAAGTAAATATCATGTATTAAGTTTTCTGTCCTGCCAAGCTTTTCCCTGCTGAATCCTGGCCTTAGCTGTTGACCAAACTCCTCCTCTCTCTTCAGAGGCACAGGCACTCTGATGCAGATAGGAAGAATTTAAGTTGCTATCCAGGCAGGCACACCAGTATCTGCTGAAGTTCATTCCTCTTTGAGGCCAAATTTACACCCTCAGCAGGCTCAAAAAGACTCTTAAATCTCACAGAGAGGGGCTTTACCAGGAGATAGACTAATACAAATTAGAAACAAGGCGCCCCCTCTACCCCTTGCCAAACCATAAATAATAACAGTGCTGCTTAGGAGCTGTCATAGCAACTGCCCTTTCCCACATGAAACTTCTGGCTCCTTCTGGGGCATCTCTCTGGAAGTGACAATGCTGACTGAGAGCACAGTGAGGTGACACTGTGTTCAGGCTGGAAACTCTGATGTTGGCATGATATAAGTCACCCAGACTCAGCATCTCTGCAGATTTGCTGCTGCAGTTAATAGTTGTGACTGATGTATATGTAAATGAGGTTGGGTTTTTTAATACAAAACCAATTTCGACAGATTTTCTGTCTGCTTATCTCTGAGATAATGGGGGACAAAGTCTTACCAGAGATCACAGAGATGGGTACTGAGCCCCTGGGTCTGGAGGACAGTTGCATCCATATGCTGAGCAGCACCATGTCCCCTGAGCAGTGCTTTCAGACCCAGTGTAAATCAGGATTTCTTTGAAGTTGTGCTGCTTTATCCCATCTGAGGGATGGGGCACTGAAGTAAAGTTCTTGGGAGCTGCTGCTAGGCAAGATTTTTATTTTATTTTTTAAGTCTTTGGTCTGCAAAAAAAAAAAATCAACACTGGAAAATGTTTTTAAACAAAGAGCTGCATTAAACCTACCTACATTTCTAGACTGAAATTATTTCCATCAGCTTCCAGTCCTTGTAGCTGATCATTTTTTGAAATTATTGGGGAGAGAGAGAGACTTCTTTGCAAGCATTAGAGAAGACCATGTTTTTGTGTGCTGGTGAGATTTGGTAGGTGGGGAAATAAAGCAGAACATCTTCAAATTGAAGCTGAATGTTAACCTTATTTTTTAACCTTTTTACATTTAAAAAAAAGACACTGACATTTCCGTATACCATGTATTTAAGAGGTCTCTCCTTTCAGAAGGGATGCTGATACATGGATTTTTTTTTTTTGAGAAATAATTGCAATTAAACTGTTGACGAAAGGACTGCAAAGGAAAAACACTACTTCTCAGTGTTTGTATAAAACCCTGCTAGAATAGCAGTTTACTTGATTACTGTCTATTTCCAACAATGAAACAAATGCAGCACTAGGTCCTTTTTTTGGTACTGTGGCAGCACCTAGAGGCTCTTGACAGAGATGTCACCTCATTACACTGCTGAGCACTGTCTGCAGACACACACACAAACAGAACTTAATAGCCATTGTCAAAAGTACCTAAATTTTTAAACACTTGTATCCCATGGCATAACACTTCTTAGGATTTCCCTGAAGAGAATGATTCCTGAAATTGTCATTAATCTATCTTTTTGGTAATAAATGGTTATTAAGTGGATATTGTTATTTGATATTAATGGCTGGTTCCTTAATGTCAAGGAACTGAAACAATTACAGAACTTGAATAAACAGCAGCTGGTATGTGGCTTGAAATGGTGGATAATAAATTATTTATAATGAAAACAACCAAGGGTATATATTTTCTGCCTAGCAGCAAACACAGAGAGCTTACCAACTATGTTGTTTTTGACTTTCAACAGAAACAACATGATCATTTCGGTGTCAGATGCAGTGAACCTGTACCTGAGTTCCTCTGTTCTGTGACTTAAATATCCTCCTTCTCTGAGTGAAGCCACAGTGCTTTTAATGGCTGACTTCACTTTATTTGTCCATATTCCTCTTGGTAATGTCTACAGGAAGAAACTTTGCTGTGTCTTGATCTTATATGTGGCAGATTTGGAAAAGAAATCACTAAGGTCTCTAAGATGAAACTCAGTTTTTCTAGCTTTAATTCAGCACTGAAGGATACAGCTTTGTCAAGGTTAACCTAGCCCTGCACGGTGATTTGGATGGATTAGGATGTAAATCTTCAGGAGTTAGCAAAGATCTGAGCAGAGACACAGAGGCAGTAAAATAGTCAATACGAAACAGTGCCAGTATTTGTAACCTTGTCTCCTCCTGCCCCATGCTCCTGTGATGTGATCACCAATGGAACAGGGGGAGAACCATGAAACAGATCCCGACTTTGTTAACTAACACTGAGTTCAATCCTTGATTTAAACAACAGCAGAACTAGAGCTGCATATAAGAAGTACTGAGTAGTCTTGTGGTGAATGCATAATAAACAGATTTATAGCATTTTCCCTCCAGCTGCTATTAGTAAGAAAATAAAGGCAAGATTGCCTAAATACAAAAGAGAAATTTAATTTTCATCTAACCATAGTGATACATGGCAGGGAGAAACGCAATCCATCTGTGCTTTCTCTGACAATGCTTTCCACCATTTGTTTTAGAGAAAGACATAAAGTTCTCATAATGCATCTGGATAGCTATGAAATACTCTTGCTACTGTTAGAGAGAGAGAAGGCATTTCTTCCTGAGTTCTGTCAGCAATGCTTCTTGAAACATGAAGATTACCTCTTGTAATCATTATCCTGCCAAGGACAGCTGCAGAGTCCATGTTTAGTCAGGGACTGTATGTGCTAAAACCTGGAATAGCTGCACTGGGTAATGGAATTACTCCAGATTTCTCAGAAGGGGAAAGCCTTAACCCCAGGTTAGCTAATTTTTTTGAGACTGCACTGGGCTTTTTCTCCATATCTCAAAGTTTTAGGCATAGTTTAGGGTAGACACAGTGAGAGTTCCTTTTTGCTCACTCCAGATTAGTTGCCTCTGGCTTTCCTGGCAGGCTGTCTCCTTTGTTTACTTTTAACATAAAAGGGTAAAATGCTGTGGCCTTCTCCATGCACCCATGGTGATACTCCTCTTACACTTCTCACTTTCATGTAAAGATAAACCCAGGAGCAGGCTCGGAGCTCAGCTGAGACACCCTATCTGCTCAGTGTTGGGGGACTGCAGTACAGCTGGCTTGTGTGGCCCCACTTCAAGTCCCAGGAGTGGAGGTACAACTCCCAGTGAAGGGAATTTCCTGAGGGAAATGCCAGTGGCATCCCATTCCTGATTGCCTTTTCTGGTTCAGGGGCTGGACACATGATGGGGCCATGTCCCTGTCTCCTCTGTCTGGTTGGTTCCATCAGGGCACCCTGCAGTGAGCGTCAACTGAAAGCCCCTTTAGTCTGAACATTTTTTGAGACTTCCTGAACATCTAAAGGGCAGGGAAACCCTTCCAGAGGTGTTTTAAAAGCTGTACCTATTGAGAAGAGAACTCAGAAGCAGACTCGAGTATTCTTTTGAAGAAAGAGAAAACAATTTAGACTCCATATTTGGGTTTACACTGCCATGTTTAATAGAAATTTTTGCATCCCAAAGAATCTAAGGGCTGCTCCCTTGCAGGTTTAACCTCAATTAGTCTCTTAACCTATGCACATAATTAGTGTCCTTTAGCTAAACAATGTATATGCAGAGACTAGATTGTTTTAATTATTATTCTAACAAAGAGCTATAACCTGAAATTGCTCTTTCAAATCAGGAGAGGAAATTAAAGGTGAGCACAAAATGTCTTCAAGTAATGATCAAAGAGAATCCTTTGTGATTTTCTCCTGGTGTTAATTAATACTGCTTAGTTGGTCTGGTTTACACTGACAATTTCATTTTTTGGAACATCAGGGCTTGCAGAAGATTAAAGGCTAATTTTAAACATACTTGGATTAAACCAGGCAAGTACAGCTGTTGCATAATTCAGAAGGCTAATTCTAAGTCACTAGGGATGTCCACCTTGATTTACAACATGAAAAGCTATGCTGGCCATCTTGCAATGGGAGCTTCCCTTCCCATGGACAACTTGTATGGATGACTCTCCCACAGCAAACATGGTGTAAGCATGAGGCAGGTCTGGAAAGGTTTGCTCAGGCGAGGAGGAACACGTAGCTTTAGTGCAGCCTGTAGAGTCCTGAGAAAGAACCTTCAGCCTTTTTTCCCCCCGTCCTCTCTCTTTTTGCATCTCATTTCTTAGGCAGCATCAAACTGGAAGAGGACCTAATCCAGACTCACAGGATGAGAATTATTTGATACAGGCAAGAGTGGCAGAGTTGATCTTCAAAGGACTAGCACAGAGGTCTTCAGAGTCTCTTTGTAGATAAGAAATTACACAGGGAGATAAAAGCAAAATCTAAGCAAAGTTAAAATCCGATGAGAGAGGCACTTAATCAGGTCAAGGCCTGTTCCTAAAGCCAAACTTGCATATGAAGAAGAGGAGTAAGGGATCAGAGTAGTTCTGAGCGTGGGGAGCAAGGACCAGGCAGAAGATGCTGCCTTGTCTACTTTACTTCGCTGAGACTGAGATAATTCTGCCAGAACAAATAACATATATTTCATTTGGTGTCTTCACTCCTTTACTGTTTTCATTCAGTGAGTAGACAGCTGAAATACTGCCAATGAAGGAAAACAGATTTTATGATGAATAGTCCTACCCCATGAAAAATGAGATTAGAGGAACGCCTAAACTAATTTCAGGTTATTGCATTACAATCTTCATCTCGGACTAATTCTCAGTAGTTTTATTCCAGGTTTATGGACAGAAATTTAAAGCCAGTACATTTTATCATCTGTATCATTCAGTCCCCTTTTTTTTTTTACTGAAGCTTTGCAATGTTCTCTTTAATTTCCAGGAGAATGAATTTCACCTTTTATAACATTCAGAGACAATTATGCTGTCTTTATGATGAATGATGTCACCCTGATCCCAGCAATAAAAGAGAATGTACTAATGCCAATAAATATATGAACTGTATCAATCATTCTCCTGGTTTTTTTTACTTTGTTGTGCAGAAGAAATAGCATGCAACCTTGAGCTTTTAATTGGTTAACACTTCCATAAACACCATAATGACTCTTTAAATCTTTCTTTTTGTCATGAGAATGAGGAAAACATAATGAATAAATAATTGAATACCACAGCAGAGCTCAGCACTGATCTATGGGTCATACAGGAGGTGAACTTGATATAAAGATTTATTCAAACTCTACAAGACAAGTTGAGCGGTTTGTGCTGGAAGTAGCTGTATAATACAATATATTTTCACATGCCCTTCCAATTACAAGAGTTCATCAATGAAATGCAGCATTGCAATTGAACAGTGGTATAAAAACACGGGTTAGATTCCACTGCAGTCAATGGATGTGGGTCTTCTCTGACATAGCAATTAAATGAGAAGTAATAGAAAAGCAGAATCAAAAGATTAAACCAGCCGTGCCTCCCCAGCAGGCACAGGCAAGGTGACACTGGTGTAAGATCAGCTTCTGCAGCGCAGCTTCCCTGCTGCCTTCCCTGGAAGCAGCGATGCTCCCTGTCCGCTCACGGCAGGAACACTCCCTTGACTTCCAGTCACATTTACCTTGCACGTGGCATTGACAAGCAGCAAGCTCCTGAGAGCTGCCGGATGAAGCTGAACAGCTTTCCCGAGTGGGTTTTTAATTTGCTCTCTAACTACGTCACATTCAAGTGACACGTCTGGCTTCAGCAGAGCTCTAGGCGAGCTCCGAAGATGACCCGCTTCTGTTCCCAGCGCACACACAAGTTAAGCAGAGTGAAAACAGCCGAGTGAAAAAGGCCTGTTTCTCCCCTCTTTATCGGAACATTGATTCTCACAAAATGGCTGGAAAATGAGGTGGAGAACACCTTTACAAAACAAACGACAGTGGTGGGCCCGCCGCAGGGAGAGCGCCGGCGCTGCCAAAGGCGAGCGGCTGCTGCCACCTCGTGTCGCCGCGCGGAACCGGACCGGGCTCCCGGCACAGCCCGGCCTCCAGGGGGAAAGTGACGGCCGATTCCCGCATTTAATTCCTCCTTTGCTCGCTTCCCCCTCCGCACCTGGCTGTGCTTGTGGCTGGCTCCCTTTCCCAATCACGGGGCAGCTGCTAAGAGAGCGAGGACACGGTGGAGCGGAGCGAAAGGGTGATGGAAGGGA
Source organism: Oreocharis arfaki (assembly GCA_013398015.1). Taxonomy (NCBI): domain Eukaryota; kingdom Metazoa; phylum Chordata; class Aves; order Passeriformes; family Paramythiidae; genus Oreocharis; species Oreocharis arfaki. The sequence goes on from VZRR01012423.1 coordinate 1,149,963, forward strand.
AAGGGGTGTTCTTCAGTCAAACCTGAGCCGTGCAGGGCCCTGGCAGTATTGTGAGCGGTGCTTTGCTTCTCTGAGCATTTCCAGTAACCTGAGCAGTGCATCAGGTGCCAAAACTCCCTGACTTCACAGAGTCACAAAATGGTGGGAAGGGACCTTAAGGGTCACCTCGTTCCACCCCGCTGCCGTGGGCAAGAATGCCTTACACCAGACCACGTTGCTCAAAGCCCCATCCCAGCTGGCCTTGAACACTTCCAGGGATGTAGCATCAACAGCTCCTCTGTACAATCGCTTCAACTGCCTTTCCATTCCTGTGAAAGAGAATTTCTTCCTTCTATCTAATCTAAACCTACCCTCTTGTCACCCCTTGTCCCATCTGAAGCTGTCACCCTTTGTCCTATCACTACACACCCTCGTCAAAAGTTCCTTTCTGGCTTTTTTTGTAGGCTCCTTTAGGCACTAGAAGGCTGCTATAAGCTCACCCTGGAGCCTTCTCTTCTACAGGCTGAACAACTCCAACTCTCTCAACCCATCTTCACAGGAGAGGTGCTCCATCCCTCTGATCATCCTCATGGCCCTCCTCTGTACTCACTACAGCAGGTTCATATCCTCTTAGGGCGCCAGAGCTGGATGCAGCACTCCAGGTGGGGTGTCATGAGAGCAGAGCAGAGGAGAGAATCCCCTCTGTCAACTTCCTGACCACTGTGCTTTTGATGCAGCCCAGGACAAGCTTGGCTTTCTGGATTGCAAGCACACATTGCTGGGTCATGTCAAGCTTCTCTTCAACCAACACCCCAAGTCCTTTTCCTCAGGGCTGCTCTCAATCCGTTCTCTGTCCAGCCTGTATTTGTGCTTGGGATTGACTTGAAAACCTTCACCCCGTGGTTTATGCCATTGAGCTTCTTTTGGTTTAAGGAGGGAGGCTGTGCATTTCACACAGCCTCTAAGCAGCTGGCTCGTGTTTCCGTGACGGTGTGCTGCCACAGCAGCAGCTGGCTCAGCCCCTTCCCAGGTGTCACCTCATCCAGTGCACCCACTGAGCCAGGCAGGACATCTCCCCATCAGGCTAACAGCACCAGCCCAGGTCCACAGCCCAGTCAGACAGGCAAACTGCTGCTGGCAATGGAAACACTCACTCTCTCTGTTCAGAGCATCATGCAGCCTTTCACATACACATCTCTCTGCTCTGCTTGCCAGTGTCACACTGTTTGGTTGCTCCCATTGTAGCCCTTGGACTGTAAGCTTCTTTAGAGCAGGGATCTTGTTTCCCTGCAGTTCTGCAAAGTGCCAGGCAAAATGCTAATTGTGATGACAAAGTCTAAAATTTGAGAGCATAATTGACATATGCAATAGGACTAAATAACTTAAATAGAACTGGAAAAATACTGAATTATCTTTTAGCTGTAAGAGAGCCCTCATTTGTCGAAAGCTATATCTTATCCTCTAAATATGGGAAACAGTGGTAAGTAACTGAAACCCATGCTGAGATTTTTTATAGCAATCAATGTATCTGTGGCAAGTGGCCCACACATGATCTTTTGTTAGAGAAGATAAAAGAGTACTGATCAGAAGCAATTATGTACTGGCAAAACCTAACAAAATGCTGCAAATATGCACAAAATAAACAGTCTGTTTGCCTAATAACTGGGCTCTGAAACAAACTGACAGTTGCTATGGATAACCACCTTATGACTAACCATTGCAAGTTCTGACTGCACATCTACAAGCATGTTGATTTTACAGTCTGTAAAGGAGTTCCTGTCAGTTTTTACAATAATGGTGATAAAGCAAAAGGAAAAACAACTTTTTTTTCTTTCTTGGGAAAGAAAACAATGCCCACAATATTGGAAAACAGCAGATCAGTAAGAGCTACAAACAAGATACAGAATGTTCTGTGCTTCTTGGTGCAGGGGAGTAAATTGTAGAGACGAGAATAAGGATGGAAAGTCTCGCAAAGCAGAGAAGAAGAGTTGTGGATATAGTTAACTATCCTTGTATTTCCTAACAGAAAACTGCTTCTGCAAATAAAGAAAGGAATTGGATAGGGCGGCACGAAGAATAAGTGTTCAATGAATTCCCATACCTATGGTATTTAGGAGTGTGCAGAAAGCTTTGGGCAGAATGCATTACTCTGAGATAAAGCTTGAATTAAAAAAAAAAAAGGAAGGACACATGGCTTAGAATTTTTTTTTTCTGAAGACAAATAAGTCTCTGGGTAGGTTTTTATGAAATATTTCTTGGTTTCTTATTGAAGCATCTGAAGGGTGAGTCACATATATTGATATTACAAGATATGTGTGTGGGAGGTAAGCCTGGCTCTCGACTCACATTCCGTGCTTTAATATAAAGCATTATTCACCTGCCGCATAGATAGTTTTTGCAGTCAGAGTATAGAGGTGAATTAACTGTGTGTGGGCATCCTCCCTGCACTCTGCTAACACAAGAAAATGTGAGAAAGCAGAACTGACCACTGATGGGGCTTGCTTTGGCCATCAGACATCACCTTTGTGGTATTATATGTTGCTGGTTTCCATCCCTGGATCGCTGTCAGAGTTGGTGCAAGCCTTAGTTCTGGAGCCAGCAGCCATGGCAGCTGTGAGTTTTTGTGTCAGCTATGAGCAATTAGCCAAATGGGTTATGAATTTAGGTACATTTATTAGGCAGATTGGATCTCCCTTTGGAAATCCATGAAACTCCTTCCCCCCCATGTGTGAAGAGGGATTTGTGTGCTTGCTTCAAAGGACTAGTCCATGAAATCCACTAAAAAAGACTAGTCTGTCAAAGTAGTGTCTGCAGCCTGTTAAGATTGAGTGGATCCTTTTTGTACTCATCAATGCCAATCTGCTATGTGACTGTGAGTGCTCCAGACCTGAGTTCCCTGTTTCCTTTCCCCTTATTTTTAGTGTATGGAACTAAATATTTTGGCCTATATTATAATGCAGCTTAGTCTACCTCCTCTGGTGGCTCCTCTGGTCTCCTCAGTGGGTCTCTGATGGGCTGGACTTTGACCTCTGTGCAGAGACCTCTGGCTCTCCCCCTCAGTGCTGCAGGGAAAGGCTGACTCCTACCCTGATAGCCTCTTGGCTGCTTTGGAGTCCCACTTGTGGTCCTCTGAGGGGTCTCAGTGCACTATTCCCATCCGTTTCTCTTCCTTCCAGCTGATCCACACAAGCACAGAGTGTTATGAGTATTATAGCCGAGTTTTTTGATGCTCAGTTAACGTCCATGGGATGATACATCTGCATCATCGAAGACTGAACTGGCTGTGCATATCAGATCCAATCATTTCTGTTTCCTCACTCTTCTTCCCGTAGTATTCTCCAATTGGTTCATTTTGCAAACATTGCAGCAGCCCTTGACTGGAAAAGTGAGTGGACCCTTGACAGAAGTGATATTTTCTCCTGTGTCAAGCTGGGATTTCACAATGTTGCAAAGAACCTGACAGTACTTTTCTGTTGCTGATTACGTGACTCCATGTACACTGACACTGGTCTGTGCATACTCTTGGGCCATTCATTCCTGAACAGCGGCTGATCTCTGGTGTATCTCTGTGTGTTAAAATCAGGCTATAGTTCAACAAGCACTTAAAGCCAGCAGAGCTGGTAAAAGAGATTGTATTGTCCCTTCTCATTGTCCCTCAGCCGTTTCTGCCTCCACGTTTTCCTGGCCAGTATCAGGAATAATGTGGCCAGCAGGACTAGGGAAGTGGTTCTTTCCCTCTACTTAGCACTGGTGCAGCCACACCTTGAAGACTGCATTCAGTTCTGGGCCCCTTAATTTAGGAAGGGTGTTGAGGTGCAGGAGAGTGTCCAGACAAGGCTGCTGAAGGGTCTGGAACACAAATCCTGCAAGGAGTGGCTGAGGGAGCTGGGGTTGTTTAGCTGGAGAAGGCTCAAAGGAGACCTTACTGTTTTCTACAACTCCCTGAAAGAAGGTTGCAGCCAGGTGAGGGTCAGTCTCTTCTCTCAGGCAATCAGCAATAGGACAAGAGGACACAGTGTTAAGCTGTGCCGGGAGAGGTTTAGATTGGACATTAGAAGGAATTTCTTCACAGAAAGGGTAATTGGGCATTGAAATGGGTTGCCCAGGGAGGTGGTAGAGTCACTGTCCCTGGAGGTGTTTAAGAAAAGACTGGATGTGGCACTTAGTGCCATGGTTGACAAGGTGGTGTTCGGTCATAGGTTGGACTTGATGATCTCAAAGGCCTTTTCTAGCCTAGTTGAATCTGTGATTCTGTGATTATCTCCTTCCCTGTGTTCAATTCCAGCCCCAAGACAGGCATTCAGCTGTGCCTTTTGCTGTGTGTGATGAAGAGAGTGACACAGGTGACCACAGCCGACTCTGTGGAATCCCAAAGAAACCAGCCAGTTACAGCTTTTGTGCCCTTTCTTCCAGCTATCAGGTTTGTATTCTCAGGTGCTCCAGGCTGTGTGTGCCTTGCTGAAGCACCTGGTGTCACCTCTCCCTGTGCCACGGGGACTTCTGGCATCCAGAGAGGGACCTTACTTCTCTCCTTAAGGTGCTTTGAAAAGGACTTAATCCGAAAAATAAGAAAAGTACAGTATGAAGATGGGTTTTGATACTGTTCCAACCAAATAAGCCCGGGGGCTCACTAATGCAGAGATATTTTAAAATACTGTGCTATTTCTCTTTTCTGGAGGAAGATACCTCAGTTTTCTGAGAGGAGACAAATAAAATCACCAGCTACACAGATTGTGGGCAAACTACTTGAAACTCCGTTCAAACTCTGGCACTGCACCCTTCTGATAAGGGGCAGCATGTCGCAGGGAGTGGGGGGACAGGTGGGCCATTGTCCCCATAAAATCATTTCAATCCACCTGTAGACCCTAGACAATGAAGAAAACCAAGGGTTTCAAGAGTTCACCCAAGTCAGAGCACATTTATTCTGAAAGTTCATCCCTAGGGGTATAACCTGAATTTTCTGCGGAGGTCACGTTGACTCTGAAGACACGGGACTGGTGCCGCACGTTTTCAGGTTGCACGGTGGCTGCTGCCCATCACTGTTTTTTAATTCAGTAGACAGGCAAAGTGCCAAGCCTCCTTATCAGCCATATATACATGACCCTTGGAAAGCAGCAGCATGATCTCTTCCACACCATTGCTTTTTATTGCATTCGCTGTTATCTCTCTGTGAAACAGGGAGACAAAATACCCACAGAGCTATTTTCATTCTTTGACAGAACAAGTCTGTTGAGCCTCATGTGTGTGACGTGAAGAACATCAGTCATTTAGAGCCAAACTGCAGTTGAAAAGGTCACAGTCACTGTGGAAGAGTAAATGAAATGTTTAATTCAGATAGAATATCAGTTACAGTTGCAGTGGTGCTCAAAGTCACTTGTATTTTCTTTTCTTTTCCCTAAAGCTCAGCAGAGTATGATTCAGCACCAGCCATAGGTGCCCTTGTGCTAAAGAGCCCTTCCAGAATGTACTTTCTTTTTATTTTAGAGGTTCTATAAACTGAACAGCAGGTTCCATCTGCAGAACCTTACCTCATTTCCATGGGTCGCACAGGAAGAGAACTGGGAGAAAGGGGGAATGTATTTGTATCTTTTTGTATATATAGTAGCACCAGTCACAGACCCAATTTTGGATTTTTTTTTTAGTGAAAACTTGGTTCTTTGGAAAATGTGAGGTTTTTAGAAAAGATTTTTTTACACAGTTTGTTTATGGGAAATATAATGTTTTGGCTGGAGATATCATCCCTGTCCTTCGGATAGGCTCTCTGCTCAAGGCCCTGGCCAGCACAGCTGGAGACTAGCCTGGCCCTGCTCCCTGGCAGGTGCTCTGGGGTGGACTTGCGTCTTATATGGACATGGGCACTGAAGCCTCTCCTTTTATCCATCTTTAATGTAAGGATTTCACTCAAAAATTCAGCAGCAGCAACTCCATTTGTGTATTCCTGTGGTTGTCCACAGGGGTGGAGAATTCTGTCTTCCATGTTCATGGGGAACTCACCACCATGACCTGTCTCAGCTATGGCCACATCCTGCATTCAACTCAGTTCTTAAAACCGCCCTGGATATCAGATTTAAGTGCTGAGGCTTCATCTTAGTTCTCCACCTACCAAAACACATCATCCTAATATGTGAAACACCAGATAACACCAACAGGACACACTGTCTTTGTGAAAATTTATGAATTGCATCATGACTGTCAGCCTGACAAAAGAGACCTGGGAAGGTTCAGCAGCACTAGTACTTTCTTGATTTGTCAGAGCTTTAATTTTAATTGGAACTGGAAGGGGGTAAGAGGGTGACATTCCCTGGAACCAGGAAAAGTTCACTGCACTGGCCTTTGCAGTCGACTTAGAGACCAGCCAAGCTACCACACATCTGTGGGTGATGCAAAGAGTCCACAGGCAAATGAAAATTACACCCAAAGGTGGGTGACCAAGGAAAAATGCCCAATTAAAAAAATGCCGATTTCATATGTGAATTAGGAGATGGTGAAGAAGAGATTGATGCCGCTGTCCCTGTGATGTTTAGTAGTGGCTTATAAAGCATCCAGAGCAGTGCTGGCTGCTTTGGAGCCAGCGTGTCTGTCCTGGCTCTTGTCAGAATGGACAGTGCCCAGTCTGGTAAAGTCCCTTGCAGGTGCTCCAGCCTTTGCTCCAGCTCTGCACAGCTCAACACTCTGTGCTGGCTCACGCTCACTGAGGGCTCAGGGAATGCAAACAAGCTGTGACTCACCTGAGACACAGCATCTCTGTGAGCCCTGGATATGAGGCCATGAGTTTCACCAAACTGCCCTGGAGCCTGAAGTTTGCTGCCTAAATCTGTAATGAAGCATGTGAGTGCACAGCCTGCAGTACAGAGCCTGGTTCAAGAGGAGCATCCATGAAGACGGCAGAAAGAAGGGCTCTGCTTCCTTGGGCTCTCTAATTTTTCTCGAATTGACTTTGCACCTCAGTATAAACCTCTGTGATTTTAACACTGGCTGGTTATCCATGCTTCTCATTTTTGACATGCTGAGGCTGTACATTTCCTGGGAAAAAAAATAACTGAGGGAAGCAGAGTTGCAGAAGGCATTTGAAGGTTTAGTGATTTGGACACAAAAAACCCTCTTCTCCCAGACATGCCTGCCGATTTCCCATTTTCAACCTCTGATGCCCTTACTATTAAATTACAGCCACTGAAGCAGATCCTGAATTGGTGCTCCCAAAGACAACAGCAGTTGCTTTGTTGAATGGCCGGAGTCCTAATAGCAGCCTCAGCAGTCACAGGGACAGTAAGATCTCTGTTGCCTCTTTGTGGATACCTTCTTGATTTAGGCTCCAAATGTCACTGCTGTGGAGGGTTCCTTGTTTGGTCTTTCTCCCTGATAGTATATTTATAAAATCAGTTCCTTTCCTTTCTCTTCATGCTACACCTATTTCACAACTTCTCAGTTATAATTAGATTGGTGTGGCTGTTTTTACAGGCTGCTTGGTGGCTTGAGTTAAAAAAGAGCTCTGGTGCAATTGCGAATGTTTACTGTGTGTTTTGCGTGGGACCACTCAGAGCAGAGAATTTGGGTAAAGAGAGGGCTTAGATAATGAACCTGCAGTGTGGGAGTGTGTAAGGAGCTAGAAAGATCTTGTAATTAAACAGCACAAGGAAATGCAATGTGCACTGAAAGCATCTGAACAGAGCTGGAGAGCACTTGGAGCAGGATGGGCTGGTGGGAGCTGCCTGGAGCCTCTGCAATGCGGTGAGCTGTGGCTCTGCCCCCTGAAAATCCCGTTCTTGGAGCTCACAGGGGGCCTTCTGACATCAGCCCTGATTACTGCTCACCGTGGTTTTCCCAGCCAAGATCAAACATTATTGGGGTCATGTGTAATTCCATCCTTTCTATTCCTTCTTGCTTTGAGAAGGCTTGAGGAAGGCTGAAAATCACTTCTTATGTGAAATACGACCTGTTGTCTATGGACTCCTGTATTACTGGGGAGTATCTCCTGATTAGCAGCATCTGCTCAGTGCAAACATTTCTCAATGTCCCTAAATGCTGTTTGGTTGCTGTCCCTCATTCTCCCAAGCATCTCTGTCACTGAATATTGTTGGGACACACTGATTGCCACAGTGTGCTGCAGCATACCTTATTTAGGAAGTGTTTTTTGTGCCAGGTTCCTGTGTATACCTGCAGCTGTATGTTAGAGAGGAGGGTCCCTGGGAATTGTATCCATAAATACAAAGCAAGACAAATATGAATATGCATTTGTTTCTTCTTGATGTGACAAACGCTTGGAAATACTAATCATTCTGCAGTTCTTACATGGGTGAAAAATGGACCGGCTGCAAATCACAGCTAGAAATAGAGCTGCAGGATATGCAGGCAAGGCAAGGCTGTGTTATATGCTCACAGGGCAAATATATTTGAGAGAAAGTTCATCACCTGACATTCAGCCCCTTTTAGCTACTGTCCCACAGGAACGATACAGGGCAATTCTGACCACCTCTGGAAGCCTCAGAGTCTTCATCTCATGTTCCACCCTCTGATATTTGTTCTTATTTTCAGGGTTTTTATGAAAAGCCCCGAATAGCAGTCAGATAAATACTGGATGCAGCATTGCTTGGAAAACTGCACACAGGCCTGCCTGCAGCCAGACTCTGCCGTTTCCTGCTGGGTGGTGGTGACCATGCCACTGTGGTTTTTACATGTTTCTGTTGGCTCAAAAGCTATTACATTCTTAGCTAAGTGTTTTGAAGTGCAATGATATAAATGGGTAAAAAGCAAGATTCAGATAAATTCATAGAATCATAGAATGTTTTGAACTGGAAGGGACCTTCAAATCTTGTCTAGCTGCCACCCTCCTGCAATGAGCAGGGACATCTTCAACTAGATCAGGTTCCTCAGTGCCCCGTCGAACCTGACCCAGAATGTTTCCAGGGGTGGGGCTTTGACAGCCCCTCTGGGAAACCCCTGCCAGTGTTTTACCATCCTCATTGAAAAAAATGTCTTCCTTATATCTAGTCTGAACCATCCCTCTTTTAAGTTAAAACCATTATCTGTTGTCCTAGCATAACACGCTCTGCTAAAAATTTGTGCCCATCTTTCTTATAACCCTCCTGAAAGTATTGAAATATGTGAGTTGTGATTAAATTTTAGGTTGTACATGAACAAATCCAAAACTGTCTTTGCGTTAAAACTAAAACAAGTGTTGTGTAAAGTACTCTATGAGTAAGAGCAACATAGAAAGCAGAAGAAATCCATCTGTGGTGGGTATGTGCAAGCAGTCTGTTCTCATGTAAATCTTTCTCAGGAAATTCTCTGACTCAGTAGAAGGCCAGAGCTCTGTCATCATGTTTTATCTAGTAAAAAAGGTACAAGTGCTGAACCCAGAGCTTTGAAGTTTGTGAATCTAGTTTATAAACTTAAGGAAACCAAGTCCAGTAGATAGCATTTTTGTCTCCCAAATAATAAATCTACAGTTCCTTGTGGTAACAGCCTCTAACTGATGGCATGGTTCTGTTGTACAAAATGCCAGTCTTCTGTAAATCTACATAGTTTCCTTCCTTAGAGCAGGAACTTTGCTGTGTACCCAGCTAAAACCTATCTTCGGGGTGACATCCAATGATATTGTTCAGGAGCCTTCAGCCAAACATTGCCCTGAAAATAGTTCTGGATTTGCTTAAAAGCTTTTTATACTTTACTCAAAAAACACAATACATTTCAGAGGTTGTTTTTATCACAGATTAGTATTTACTTACCTTAATCTTCCTGATGAAGTGGAAGTCAGTGGTAAATGTCTACCTTTGTAGATCCTTTGAGCCCATCTATCTCCTGTGACAATGACACTTTGTCTGAGTTACGCCCCACCATGTAACTTTTGGATGTCAACATCAGGGTAGAACACCACCACATTCTACACCAGGAACACTGGTGGGCAAAGTACTGAAATTGAATTCCAGTAAGGAATTAGCTTTGAGGCTTGATTTGTGTTGGCATTACTCAGAGAGTAGGACAAGCTATAAACCCTGGAACAGGCAATAGGAGTGAAAACATCTGTATATACTAGATAAGAAAAATTTATTCTCTAGTAGGCAGCAATTTTCCAGTAGATTATCAGCCTAGCATCTGACAGAGCAGAATGAGCTATCATACTAATAAGAACATGTCATAAATATTATTGCTTTGAAAATGTTACCTACTTTTTCCAAACCCTTTCAATTTTGTCCCCAATTTCTCTCCAATCATTGTCAGTGGTAGACCTGGATGAAAATACATGAGTTTATTGTTGATCTCTAGGAAATCGTGATTTCTCTGTCATTATTCTCAATTCTAAATGAAAACTTAGAGCCAGCATCGTGAAACTTCCCATTGAGCAGAAGTTCAGATAAGTTAAGTCAAAAACAACAAAAACTTTTCATTGTGATAATGCTATGTATTAGAAAAAAGTTTCCTACAATGAACAATATCTAATTTATTGAATAAAATTGAAACATAAGTACAAAAAGCATTTTGACACTGTCAGAACAAGCCAGCTGGACTTTTTCCCTCTGAAAAATGCAATCAAATTGTCCTCTAAAAATTTAGTACAACTGCATTTACCAATTGAAGAACTGATCCGTCAGCTGGCTCTGGCTTAAGAAGTCTGATCCTGCAAATGGATATACTAAAAATTGTCAGCAATCTAAGTGGGTTAGAGTTGCAGAGCTTTGGTCGAGCTCTTTCTCTAGGTTAAATTCCTGTGTGGTCATTAATCTCTGGTACAGGGCCTTGGCTGATGGAAGCCAGTAACCAGCCTGACTTCTTTGAGCCCTGTAAAGGTAACGCCAGATTAGAGTTGCCTATTTCCTCAGCTTTAGCTCTCGATCCAGAGAAGAGGAGTGTGTTGATCCACAGGAGCCTTGTTGGTGTCCCACTGCAAAAACCTTGTCATAATTTGTCACTTTCCTGAACTGCAGCAAGAAGATGGTGAGAACCAGATTTCTTTTATTACTTGTGGAAATCAGGAGTGGAAGTAAATAATTTACTCAGAAAAGAATTTCCTTTCTTGAAGAAGTCTTGCAGTGATCATTTCGTTCCAAATCTGACATGGTTTAAATCCATTCCTTGCTTGGTTGTATCCTCTTTTCTCTCTGACATTTTTGACAAGCCAAAGTAATTCTCAGAGTGATGTTTTTCCCTTGAAATGGCACAAGCTGGTTTTACACCTAGTCATGCTTTCAGACCTAACACAGATTCCTCTTTTTTTTTTTTCTTATTTTAGAGAAGGCATAGCAAAAAAAAAAAAAAGAAGGCAAAAAAAAAGTGCCTTTCCATTAATTCTCCCACATCTTCTGCTGTCCTTCTTCCCTCTCTGAAGTAGGATTGATCCTCTCCTGCCCAGGATGCATAATGAGCTCAATGCTCCTGCATCTCCACTCAGCAAGTTCCTCCTGAAAAGACACGGCAGGTCAGTGTCCTTGTGCTATTAATCCATTGAACTAACAACTGAAACATGGGAGGATTTTTAGCCAATTATAATGACCAAGTTCTTAATGATTAAAGTTACTCAAGCATGACTTTGTATTCCTCGCCTCAACCCTGCTCCCTTTTAAATAGTGTCATCAGCAGATAAAGAAAAACTCTGATATTGAAATGTTCTGGTACTCACATACTTCGACAGAAAGTTAGCAAAAAATCTAGTGCTTACTGACTCTCTGCTCTGTAGAAGTTGAATTGTTTTTAAAGCGACTTGGTACCTGATAAATGAACTTCACCTGAGATTAATCCAGAGCCTTGCCTTGTTATTTTCCAGCATGCTGTTACAAACAAAGAGAAAATGAAATTCTTATCCTCAGAGGTGGATAAGCACAGCAAGGTCAAGGGGTTTACATTACATTTCTCACCTAAAAAATATTATTGCTGTTCACTGAACTGCTCTAGACACCTTCTTACAGCAATCAGGTCAGCCCTAAGTGGGGGGTTGTTCCCAGTGTGATGTGACCTGAGTGATGTTCTCCTAACCCCTGAACATGGTACACTGACCAGAAGGACATACCATCAGGGGACTACTGTTTTACTATCCTCCTTCAGGCATTTCATGGATTTTTCAGTTCTCACAAGGCTTGAGCAGCTTCACAGCCATTTTAACTGTCATTTAAGCTCACGGTCTTATTTCATGGTGAATTAAATTTTAGGTTTTTCCAGCAGAAGGAAAGCAGCAATCATATATGATTTCCTCGCAGCTATTCCAGGCATGCAATAGCTGAAATGCACTTGAAAGAAGAGGTCTTGGTCAATGCAAGGAGTTTTAACATATCTTAGCCTTCCTTAGCAGACGCCTGTCTTTCAAACCAAGACACCAAGTCACAGGGTTAGTCTGTAGACTCCCCAGGTGATTAAGGGCAAGTGCATCCTGAGGGCAATTCAGAGCAGGAGCCTAAATTGGACTAAATTTCAGATATCCATCCTTCTTATCCTTCCCTCCTACTAGCAGCCCAGTTTCCCAGTTCTTTTTTGACTTGAGATTCTTTCTGTCAACATTTACTTCTTAAGTGTCATTCACTGCAGCTTTTTCTCACCACTGTCAATAACTATGGGCAGATGACAAGGCATATGATGTAAAAGAAACATTTTTTTGAGAGATCTGTATTATTGTGAGTGAAAACATTATGAAAAGCAACCTAAGAGAGATAAATCACTACAAACCAGCACCCCAGCACTATAAGGATACCCTCCTGTCATTGCTCAAGAGAGAGTGTGAGCACAAGTAGCACAGATTTTTTTATTGCTGGTTTCTAGCTGATGGGTCTGCAAGGATTTTCGTGAGACATCCCACATCCTCAAGGAAATCTTGATGTTTCATTTGTATTGCAGAAATAAAATTCAACACCAAGCATTAATATTTTATGCTGGATTTTACCTGTGGCACATCGAAGTCCAGCCAAGCCAAGAAAAACAAAGCAGAACTGCAAGGAAGCATCTGCCATTTCCTCCTTTTTCTGATGTGTCCCATAAGCAAATCTGATAAGCAACTTCTGCAAAATGTTGTTTGAAATATGGCATTTTAATGAAAAGCCATAGAAAGTGGTAGAAGTAATTCCTAATGCACAGAACTCTTTTGTTCTATTATGCATTGATGAGGGAATTTGCATGGTCATTAGGGGATGACTGAAGTCTGGAATCTTTTTAATGAATATTACATTGCCATCTATTAATAGGAGGAATGACAGTAAATTCTTCTTTTAGAAAATTTCTGCCATCTGTGTAACTTTTACCTAGAGCTCTACTGGGGACCAAGTTGAAGAAGGCACCTAAACAGTGCAAAGGAAGGAACCTCAGCAAAGTAAGACCTAACCAGCTTTCCATGTTGCTGGTCCTTTCTCTCTGTGGAACTTTACTTTTTCTCTTCTTTATTTTCTTTCTTTCTTTTTTTTCTTTTTCATTTTGCAAATTGACCTGTGCTCCATGAAGTTCAGCTGACCTGTCCTCATTCTCTTTTTGTGTGAAGTTTTGAAGTATCACCAGACATACAGACTTCTTTTATTATATTCACTAAAACATGTTTGAAAGAAAAGTTGGCATCGATAAGTAGATATTTAAAAAATCCAGTAAGTTTTGCACTAGTTTTCTACTTCTTAGACTCTACATTTTTCTAATATTTATAGTTTAGTTCAAGGAAAGTCAGATGGACTACTTGCCTAGTTTTCAAGAGTATGAGTTTATATTCAACCAGAATTTCATGTATATGAAAGAAACACAGGGTTTTTTTCTTAACTGAATATGTATTTTAAAGAGATAACAAGTCCTGATAAAGAGGGGTCTGAGCAACAAGTACTTAATCATGTACTTAATCAGCTAGTATGTACTAACTAGAACTGTTTAGAAAATGTTTCCCTCCCCTTTAATTATTTTGAATCCTGAAATCAGTGTAATTGATTCTCAGAATGCTTCTGAAAACAACTCCAAACACAGGAGGTGTGATTTGCTCAAACTCACCATAATCAAATCTGATTAATTTCCATACTTCATTATACTTGTCTCTCTCTTTTTGTTGAGAAGCCATATATGTCATGAGACCTTTCTGTAGCAGACCATCATGAGAAATGTAGTCTTCATGCCAACAGGGCAACATGCTAATAAAAACTGAAACACAAAGGCATCAAACAGCATATTTGTACTGAAAAGAGATAGAAAACATCCACAGTTCCACAGAGAAAGCTTTTTGTTTGCGAAGTTATTTTTCTGGAAAACAAATGGAATTGCTCTATTTTCAATTATTTTAGGTAGCAGTTTAATTAATTCGTCAATTTATTTTCAAACTTCAGCCTCCAGCCATTCGATATTGTTGTTAAGGAATGACCTGCTATTTCTGTTAAAATCATGCTGTTATCTGATATCTTTTTCTTATAGACACTTTTAACCATTCTGCAATATTCTTTGGCTTTCAAAAGCTAAGTAAGTTCACCTTCTTTGGTTTTCTCTCTTCAGGTCACAAACCGTTCCTTACAGTTCCCCTCTGAATTCTTTTCAACTTTCAGGATTCCTTATGGACTGTTTTCTATGAAAGTTTTTAAAAACTTGTCTTTCCCTTTCAAGCACACTCCTAACACTCTTTCTTCTAATGTCATTGTGCAGGTTCAAGAAGACAGGAATACATCTGACTACTTACTTAAAATGTCTCACCACCCCCTCATGTACCAGAAGTAACTCTTCTCCTAAGGTCTGATATCAAAACCACACCAAGCCTGTCTGTCCCTTGGGCCTCTGAAAATATCTGAAGTTTCAAATCCTTGCTGTTGAAAGGATGAGATCTAAGCAGGACCATGAAGCAGGTTCACCAGGTACCCATCAATAGGTACAATGGAAGGTGGATAGTGCTTCTCAGACAACAAAAGAGCTCCACAGTGTGGGTGCATGAAGATCACGTCAGTCGTGCCATGGCCAAGAGACCTGTGAAGATTGCCTGAAAATGTGCTGCACACTCCCACACAACATGTTTCTCATCTCTTTGGCTACTTTCCATCTTCTTGAGACGGAAGAGAAGGCAGTGGGCTTTGTGTGACCTTGCTTTTCCTGTTTCATGGAGCAACCATGACTCCTACTGGAGATGTGCTACTTACCAAACCCAGAGTGCTTTCAGCACACATTGCATAAATGCACATATTGGCTCACCATACATTAAGGACAAACATGCTTGTGTGGGAGACTCTCAGAAGAGAGGTCACTCCTTCTGGGAGTTCATTCATACATGGAGACAGATGACTGCTGAGATACTGGTTTCAGTGCTGCTGCCACAAAACCTCCTGAGAAGAAAAGGTACCTTTCCTTCAGCTGTTCTTCGTGCCCTTGGTGTGGGAGAACTGGTCACCGTGACCTCCTCATTCAGGCTGTGGTTATTCTTCAGAAACAAATGAAGCAGCGAGTTAAGTAAAGGAAGTAGTTTCTGTTTTCTCCTTTCTTTTGCTGATGAAGAAAGCTGAAGCCACCAGTGTGATTTCTGACTTGAGGCAAGACAACCTCAACAACCCCTGCCAGTGGAGAGCTGGTTGACTGCAACTTCACAGTTCGGATGGAGAAAAGATCCTGGGTGAAGTCTGTAACCACAGGCAGGCTGAAACTTGGGTTCCGCTGCCTTTGGGAACATACCAAGATTTAAAACAGAGCTCGGGAGAAGAAATCAGTGTAAAGATGAGAAGATACTTAAAGCATTAAGAACAGTTTGACAATTCAACAGATTCAGTGCATTTCCTTGGCTGTCTGAGCCATGACCCAGCAGAGGTTAAGTACTGAACTGTACTACCAAAATATTTATTAATCAAAGTTATTGTCTATCTTGCCACTTCTAGGAATCCATGACATGTCTTTCTTCTATCTACATGGTAGTATTTTATGGAAACCAGTAAGGATAGAATAAGGCTATCTTGAAGGA
Source organism: Oreocharis arfaki (assembly GCA_013398015.1). NCBI lineage: Eukaryota > Metazoa > Chordata > Aves > Passeriformes > Paramythiidae > Oreocharis > Oreocharis arfaki. Next base: position 1,165,816 of record VZRR01012423.1, read on the forward strand.
TAGAATAAGGCTGAAGTACCTCAATCATATATAGCCATCTAAATCAATGAGCTGTTTTTCAGAGATGCTAATTATCTCTTAGCTCCTATGGAAAAAAAGCATGCCCATGGTTGTTTGGAATTTGAATAGACATTTTCTATTTTTATTCATCTTGCTCCAGTAAACCTTTATTCACTGAGAATATGTGGGTTGGTAGCTGTTAATTATTATGCTAACAGTATTCTGCTAAAGGTGGTCTGAAAACCAGTTTTCCCACTTACTGATTCATCTAATTTGAAAAAAAAAGTATTAAGACTGTTTAAAATAACTGTGACATTGATATTTTATCTAATCCCCAGTTTAACAGAAGCAGTCAGTATCCTGCATGAGCTTTGCATGAGCAGATGAAACTCTGTATTGCCACTCTAATTCTCCAGTTCTGTGACTGGATTTCTTTAGCCTCTTAAACTTAACAGCAGTGCTTTCCATGTGGGAAGATTTAGTATCCATAAAGGTCCTCTCCTAATGTGGTGCTACAGGAGGAGTCCCTACCTCCCTCTGAGGAACATGTGATTCTTACAGACTTCTTCAGTGATTAAAGGGGACTGAGATTCAAAAATACTTTGCAGTACAGGCATTTAGCTCAAGACTGAGACATCTAAATTGAGATGTCTAAATGTAAGATCTTGATTCAGGTGCCTAAACATAGGTGCCTAGTGCTTTTCAAGATGTCCTTGTGAATTTGTTGGGATGCTCATTTGGCCTTTGGCTGCAATTCTAGAAGCAGATGGGTCTCCTGCAGGTCATGGCTGTATCTGCCAGCTGTGTGGATGCCCTAGGTTATCTGAAATGGCACGGGGCATCTATGTTTACTAATTGAATAGAACCCAAAATACTATTAGATTGAGGAACATAGAGAGAGTCAGTGGTGAGATTCAGCTCTCACCAGGCTGGCAGCTGGATCTGCCTTATCTCCCCTGAAGGTACTGACCACAGCAGTGGTTTAGACACCAAGCTCACATACAGACGTTTACTGGCAAACATCTAATTTTAAGTGTCTTCGTCCCAAACAAGACCAACCCATGGTGTGTCTGTTATAACAAAGGATGAATTCAGAAATGGAAGGCAGAACATGTTGAAAGGAGGAAACTTTAGTGTTTATGCCGTTGTGAGGGCTCAACAACCGACACAAATATCAGCCAGCACCAGTCCCCCTCCGAATATTTCAGTGGATGCCATGTCTAGAACAAAGGGGACTCAAAAAGGGCAATTTGCTCTTTTTACCTTCCACTGTTTGAGGTTAAATACTGCCTCTTCTATGGAAGACTTACATCAGTGAGCAGCTGTAGGCCAAATACAAGGACTGGTTTTTTTATAATTATCCTCTTCTTTTGTTAACACAATTGGCTTAAGCATCAACCACTGCATTAAAAATAATCTGAACTTGATTGTGCCCTGCTGTTTCAGTCAGGAGTATCTGCCATATGCTTGACAGAACGGGACAATATTCAATGGTAGAATATTTGAAATGCTTCCAAAATTAACCTTCCTGTTTCTTACACTATTAAAAACAATTCTCTCCTGCTGCTCAATGCAATTTACAGGAGGTGCTTGGAAGAAAACAACCTTGAATTTTCTTATGACACTGACTTCAATCATGATAAATCTCAAGGTGAGAGTAAACAGGGAGATATAAGCCTCTTTTACAACCGTGTTTCTGAATGACATTATAGTCAGAGATGTTCTTTATAGTCTGTGCTGAAAAAAATGCACTGAATTTTATTGGCAGCATCTCTCTGACAGATGCCACTACTGTCCTTGTTTAAACCAGTATTAAAACATTAAATATAACCTGAAAAAAACTGCTGTGAGAATTTGCATTTAATGAAATACAAAAGTAAAAGAAAAAAAAATTACCCAGAAATTAAAAATGAAACTCGAATTTGCTAAAATAAAAATTCTGCATTAAACCTATATTGTGTGGGGTGCTGAATTGCAGAAATTAATACAAATACGCGTAAAACGGAAGAGTTTGCAAAGTTGACAAAAGTGCTAATTGTGCATGGCAAAACCCCACTTTCTGTCTTAACTACTCAGTGAGTTTAACTTTTTTAATATCTACTTTTATCACTGTTCTTTAGAATCAGAGATAACCATTTAGAAACAGTTTTACAAGACAGTGCCATACAAATAACATGAAATATCATTTAATAGCTCCTCCCCAAGTATTAAAATGCTGCAAACACAAAATACATTCTTCTTTTTAAGAGCAGAAAATTGTGTTCTCTCTGGTCTGTTGTCTTTGCATTTATCAAGGTAATTATCTGAGATTATTCTGTGGTTTGGAACAAAAATCTGGAAGTTCCCTGGTACATGTGTCCAGCCAAGCATTAATTAGTCTGAGTGCCTCAGATTCTTGCTTTACTTTCTGTATTTACTCTTCCTAAGATAGCCTAAGTGAGGTTTTCTGTGGTGATGTGCTGAACCCTCCAGAAGTCTGAATGTAGCTTTCCAAGGCACCATCCTGCAGTCAGGACCTCTCACACAGATTGCTGCACCAGCAGCAAGGCTCTGGGCAAGTAGTGAGGAGCTCTGGAAATTTCTGTAGGGCTGCCACTGAGGAACTCGCTTTTGTGAAAGATAACCTCCTTCGGAAATCCAAAGTCAGAGACCTGAATAGGAATGGCTTTAGGTATCCCAGACCCAGTTCTTGCCTTATCTGATCTGATGGACAGTTCTGTAACGTTGGTTGGTGGAGTTTTGCAGTACAACAGGAGCCACATATGGCCATGAAAGTGCTTGTCCCGTTTATAATGCTGCCAGTAACATTGAATCCCAGCACTGAACATCATAGGCATAGAGTAGGGTGTACTATTTGTGTAACATTTTTGTAGCACATTCAGTAGTGACATGCTTACTCATTATGAACAAAAACACACTTAGGGAATGAACCTGTAATGCTAAGTATTTTGACCTGCACCATCTTGATAGGTATTCAGCAAATCTGTACTGAAGTAGAATCAAGAAAATTATTGCCAGACCTTAGCTCTCACCAAGAAATATTTCTCCTGATACTGCACTAAAGAGCCATATATAAATACCTCTAGGGCAGTAAGAGATGGAAAACAAATGCTTGCATCAATAAGTCATTAGCAGCAATTAGAACAGAACAAAATTGGCATCTGGCCATTCCAGATGATGATAGAAGAGATGTATAATTGTAAAAACCATGGAAATGTAGAAGAGGTATTGGAAATCCATACTCAGTGAACTAATGCAGGCAGCCTGAGCACAAGCTGCAAAAGTCACTAGAATTCTACAAGCCTTTTTGAGCAACACAGTTCTGAAAGCAGAGAAAAGGCATATGAAGTGTGAAATAGTCTGTAAGTTAAGAGCTGATAGACTGCCTGGTCTTTTCCCAAGTTCCCTTATGAGGTCTAAATAATCAGCAGCAAAGTGAGTGCAAACAGCCTGTTTCCTCTTGCACTGGAGTTACTGCACTGATGTCAAGTGAGTAGCACTTTGTTAGTAAGAGTGAAATTTGGTGTACAATGAGAAAATAAGGCGCAGATGAAATGCCAGTTGACTAAGTACAGCAAAGCAAGTGACAGAGGTGTTGATACAGCTCACAAGTGCAAGCAGGTGGGAGCTTCAGGAGATTGGACAGGTACCCAGCATACTTCAGTTCGAATAAATAATGCCATTCACTACACGGCATCTCCTCCTACTAGGAATCATTTGCAATAATTCAGGCTGATTTAGACACCCAGCCACGAGTGTGTGGCTCTCTTTCATATATCCTTCATGCATGAAGTGGCCAAAATCCTCCTCAAATCTGGAAATTTGATTGCCATTCATGGAGTATATATTTCTCCTTTGCTAGCTGTGGAAAACAACACAACTTTTTCGTGCTGTGTAAATATCAACGCTGGTATTTTTGCACTTAAAAAAATCTGGCGGCTTTACATGTGCAGAAAATTTGCTTTCACATGTATCCAAAATACTGTGAAAATCCACGGAAGTCACTGCTAATGAATATGGCTTTAAGAAGTCTAGCATTTCAGTCTCTGTGTCTGTTTAGTACCCAGTCCTTCTGCTGTGACTACCTGATGGGTTGAAAGGCAGATGCCTGTGTGGCTGGAGGCACCTTCAGGTGCTTTCCTGAAGGCCATTAACCCATTCTCTGTCCACCCTTATTGGAACTACCGGCATCTCTAAGTCACATATGGCAATGATAGTGCTACACACAGAGATTTTTTTATTTATTGCATCATGTGAGGCATAAAGCACTGTCAATTCAATGTGAGGATCAAACAATGGTGTAACGAAAGAGGAATGTGCTTCAGCTCAAGCAGCCTGTGCCTCTAAGGTCTGATTTGAAGGCCACTGAAATAGTTGGAATGAGTATAGTAATTTCCAGCGGACTTTGGAGCTCTCTTCTGGTTGTGTCTGTGAAATCCTGAGGGTGAAGAAGAGTGGTATTTGTGGGGTTCTTTGTGTTTATGATTATAAATATAATCCTTTATTCAGCTGCTGTGATGCTGAAAGCTGTAGAAATCCCCTAGGCTCATATAAAGAGTAAGGCTGTTTGGTAAAAAGGAGATTCTTTTTCCCTTAAAATACTGCAAAAATATGTTATTTCCATTTATTTAAAAGCAGCTTTCCAGCAGCCAATGGATATTTATATTGATGGAGTATCCACTGAAGTATGGCAATTTCCTGATTCCAGATTGGTTTTTCTGTTACAATGCTATCAGGTTGCTGTTATCTCAAAATGTTTTCCTGGGAAGACCAGTGACATTTTATGGCTTTTACAGCTAGAGAAACTCAAATCCTCAGATTTTCATCCCCATGAGCTATCCCTGGCCCTACCATATTTCAGTTCAAAAATTCTTAGCCGTGCACTCTTGTGTCACTGCACTTCCCAGTGGATGAATATGAAACGAGCTCCTTTAGGAATTAGCTGTTCTGAAGAGCTGTCACTGATGTTTCTGGAGATGTGATGGGACCAGCAGGTCAATGGAGGGGCTTCTCATCTCTACTCTGCTCTCGCGAGACCCGACCTGGAGTGCTGCATCCAGCTCTGAGGTCCCCAGCATAGGAAGGACATTGACCTGTTGAGGTGAGTACAGGTGAGGGCCATGAAGATGATCAGGGGAATGGAGCACCTCTCCTATGAGGACAGGCTGAGAGAACTGGGGTTGTTCAGCCTGGAGAAGAGAAGGCTCCAGGAAGGCCTTAGAGCATCTCCCAGTACCTAAAGGGTGCCAACAGGAGACATGTAGTAACAGGACAAGGGGAAATGGCTTCCAATGGAAAGAGGCAGGTTTAGATTAGGTATCAGGAAGAAATTCTGTACTGTGAGGGTGGTGAGACACTGGCACAAACACTGGCACAGGTTGTCCAGAGATGTTGTGGATGCCTCATCCCTGGCAGTGTTCAAGGCCAGGTTGGATGTGGCTCTGAGCACCCTGGTCTAGTGGAAGGGGGGTTGGAACTAAATGATCTTCAAGTCTCCATCCAACCTCAGTGATTCTATGATTCATGATTATATTATATCTGGCCTCAAACTATTAATATATTCACACTGTGGTAGAGGGGACTTGTATTCTGGTCTGTAAATGAAAAATTGATTCCAGGAAAATAATACCCGCTATTTAGCTTGCTGTCTAACTAGGAAAAAAAGAATGAAGAAATCAGCTGTCTTTTTTTTATGTACAAAGCAGAGCACTTGACCTTTGATTCTCTGGATTTTTCTCAGTGTGGATCTCTTTCATTTTTTTAAAGCTTCCACTCTGTGTCCAGCCAAGAACTGGAGAATACATTGATCACAGACCCAAAAACCTGTAATTACCTCATTAATTAGTAGACATTTCTCTGTTTTCTTACATAATAGCAAATTTCTTTTCTCCCTCACCTTGAAATATTTTTCCTCTTATTTTTTCCCCATCCAGATCTCCAAACTAGAGTGTGGCCTTTTATTTTGAAAGTACCAGTCGTGATGTGAAACCATTTCATGTGCAGGTAATTAATTTCATTTAAATTAATTGCGCAGTTAATGCTAAGAGAGGGATCAAAGCTCTCACAAAGCTGGTGGAGTTGCAGAGCAGGAGTTGCAATGTTTTGGACTGAATTTTGTACCATCATTGTCCTACTTACACTACATATGTAGGAAGAGTCATGGGGAAAGAACCTTCAAGGATGTAGTAAAGTGTACAGTTCCCCAGTCTGGGAAATGTGTACAAGCACTAAACACTGGTAGGGCTATGTGCTTGTTGCTGACAGACATCATTGTTGGGCCGGGAAGTTTGGTTTGCATACAGGAGATCTACCAACCCCAAAACAGTAATTTAAACTAAATGTCTCTATTACTTCCTGATGCAGGCAAGCCATTATTAATTTGATATCTCATCAGGCTTATGTGCTTCTAAATTTGCCCTTCAAGTGAAGATTTTAACAAAGAGCTTCAGTTTTACAATGACAAGTAGTGAAAGCAGTAGAGAATGTGTTCTTTTGGGAAAGAGTAAAAGCACTGCCATGGGAATTAATGAGTTGATAATTGGTGCAGGGGATGCTCAGCAAACACAGGGCTCCACTCGAACTTAGCGTGTACCCTTTGCTCTGTGAGTATGAGTGGGGCAAAAGCCATGGAACTCCAGTCAAACGTGAGACCTAAGTTTGAAATTCAAGTTGTCCTATGGCTGTAAATGTGGTGTAGCTGGGGATCAGGGATTGGCCTGGGTGTGCAACACTTTACCCTTTATTCCTGGTCCCAGAGCTGTCTCAGCCAGCTGCTGCATGCATGAAACAAGGGATTGCCTGAACTTGCAACCCTTACGAAGCAGAGCTGTTGGGCAAGTGCTGCAGGAGCCATCCAGAAGTGACAGACTGGCCTGGAGATTCCCTGGGCAGCTTCTGCTGTGCCCGGATGGTGACAGGCAATATTTATGTGTTAGATGTGCTGATTAACCTGGTGGGGAACCTGGCCATACAAATGACCCACCCAGGCAGTTTCTGCTGCAGAACTGACCAGACTGTGCACAGGGAAGATACTTGTAAATTGTGGAAGTTGTGTAGTAGCAGAAATGGGCACATAGCTCAGCATTTGGTACACAGTCAAGATACATATTTTGTGCATTATTTAATACTCTCAGTAGAAACAAACCATATGTGTGGTCATGCAGGACCACTGCCCAAATGAATCAGAAATGAGCAGAATTTTGGGGAGCCTCACCAGGTCCAGCTGAAGATGCTGCTGAAAGCACCCTCACAACAGAGACTCCCATCACCATCTGGACAGTAACCAACCATGCTGTTTGAGGGACTGGAGCATCATCCCATGGAAACAACCCCTCAAATCTATTTAGTTTCAACAAATGCTCTGAGTGTCCATGCAACAGTGGCGCAATGCTCCTGGGTCACTGAGACAACTTGTGTAGAGCAGACCCTGTCACGCTCAACTCAAAGAAAGAGAAACATGATTTCACCTCTATTTGAGCATCTGTCCTTTATCATAGAAAGCAAAGATAGCCTCCTGATACTCCTGTTTTGTACTTCAGCTCTTGTGCAAGTGCATATTTAATTATTTTACTGAAAGTGGGATCTGTAACAAAAATTTTCTGCCATCTTATAGCTATCATGTGGTGATTAAACAGTCCTGACAGGGAGAATTGAATCAAATCTTATAATAGATAATTAAACATGGATCCTTCTTATCTCAGGAGTCTGTCTTTGTAACTTTGAGTAAGATCTCTTGCAATCACCTCTGCTATCTTGCATGGGACTCCTCTTACTTACTAATGAGAGTCTACTTAAGAGCTAGGAGCTCATGGCTCCCCTAATAGGATGCATTTTGAAGGAGAAATTAATATCTGTTTCAAACACTTCTCAAAACTTTTGGTGATTGAAGGTTTGTGCCCTTGGTTACTTGTTCAATTGATTAGCTATTCCTCTAACTAGAGAGTTTCTTGCTCAGCTTTCTCTTTTGCTACGAATTGTCCTAATCTGCTGCTTGTCCCTCTTGTTCTCTGCACACCCTCTGCAATATCACCTTTCTTCTGCCTTTCTGCCTGTCTGCTAAGCTAAGTCAAGCCTATTACATTTCAGTCATGCTCTACAGAAAACATTTTCAAAGTGCCACTTTTCTTAACATCAAGGAGAAGGTCTTTATCTCTGTAGATATGTGACATCTAAACCAGGGCATGGCACTCCTCATCAAGCTTCAGAAGTGCTGGTGAGAGGAGAACTGCTGTCCATTTTTCAGGTGTGAAGGTGTCTTTCTGGCAACAGCATGGCATCACTTATGTTTAGGTTATGACTCCCTATAGCTATCTTTTCTGCTGTGTTACTGCCCAGTTACTTTTCCTTTTTAATTTTTTTATTTCTTTCCAAGTGTAGCACTTTTTGCTCTTGTCTGTGCCATGCTCCATCTTCCAGACTTCAGATCACCTCTCCAATGTACTGTTTTAAATTCTAATCCTCTCAAATGCTTTCAGTTCCCCTTTGTTCATTATTTTCACATTTGACGACATCCCTGCTTTTCTGTTTCCAGGTCGTTGATGCAGGTAGGGCACAGTATACCCAACTGTGTAGGATACAGTCTGTGTGAGTTATTGAAAATTGAGTGCAATCTTACAGCAATTACTACGTTCACCTTTATAGTGTTTGATTCCACTAAATTCATACTCATTTCATGAACTTCATTAAAAAACCAAAGCTATACAAGCCAGACAGTAAAAAACAAAGTGTGGTTGTGAGGAAGCGGATGGCCAAAGTACCCATTTAGTCAGATTTTCAGCAATAAAACATTAATCAAGCTTTTTCTAGAAGTCTCACCAAATCCTTGGCAAAACCTCAAGTTTCAGCAGTGCAAAATCTATCAGAAAATAGGGCTGATCTCTTCATTCTTTACTAACAACACTTTATGCCTGAAAAGCTATTACTTGCTATCACTGCTACAGTTATATTTTGAACTCTCCAGAACCTCTTTTACTTTTCATCTATTTTTGTAAGATCTACTACAATGGAGCATCTCTCTCGACATCAGTGTAACAGAAAGAACTGTTATCCACATACTTCTGTGAATAATTCAGGAAAATTTGGCTCAGTAAAATCTGGGACTCTGGCTACTGTTAAAGTTATTGCTGGCTCAGGTTACTAAATTTTTTAACTCCTTGATAAGTCATTTGAAACATAAGCTTTCCAGACTGTTTCAGTTTATTACTCTCTTTAAGTGAGCAGATCTAAATTGGAATCTCCTCAGATCAATAGCTCATTTTTATCACAGGACATTTGAACTGTACCATATAGATCAGATAAATCATCTTTCACTGCACTCGAAAGTTTTAAACTGCAGATCTGTGGTGTAGAACTGCCGTAGATTGGGTGCTAGGAAAATGATATATTACAATTGTTTCTCCCTACTTATGGCTCTTCCTGAATAAGTGCCATGTTCCAGCACAGTGATTATTTTAATTGCAGATGTTTCCTCAAACTGCATGATGTATTTCTCTCTCTTAAAGCAGGCTGTTTACTTTTACATTACAATGAATGTTTCCTCACTGGGTGCTGCTTGGATTATTTACACCATGAAAACACTAAGTAATGTATTTGACTCCATGCAATCCAGATCTAAAGGAATGAGGAGATCTGAAGTGGAAGTTGTAATCACAGCTGTGTCCTGGGCAGTGTACAGATCATAGGATCATGGAAAATTCATGCTGGAAGGGACCTCAGGAGCTCTCTACCCTATCCTCCTGCTCATATCCAGACTGAATTTATTTTTCTTTTTATTTTCATTTTATGCTTATTGTCTCTCATCCTCCCACCAGGCACTCAGCTGTGAAAAGTCTGGCTCCATCTCCTTGATGACCAACTTGTGGGCACCTTTTAGGAGCTACTTTTAGGAACACCCCAAGTTGTTTTTTCCCCAGGATGAACCACTGCTGCTCCCTCAGCCCATCCTCACGTCCTCACAGGGCGAGTACTCCCACCCTGAGCATCTTGGTGGCCCTCAGCTGTGCTCCCTTCTGTTCACTGGTGCCTTCCTTGCGACACTTTGCCTTCCAAAGATGATCACTCTTTGATTTTGATACTGCTGCCCTTTATGTATTAAGCCATTATTTGTTGTCTGCTGATCAAGAACTGCTGCAGCAAAAGTCCTTACAAGGATTTCAGAGACAGATGACATGACATTGCATAGAAACTCTTGAACTTTTTTCTGAAACACTTTTTTTTCTAAGGCAAAACGACATTTTTCATAGCAATTTTTCATTTGTTTTCTTTTACTTCTTTCAACAGAAAAAGGTTTTGAATGCATAGGAGATTTTTTTTCCTTTATTTTGCCTTTATATACCTTGTCCATGGTATATAAAAATAAATAAAGGATTCTTAATCTCAGTTTAAAGTATAATTCTTTTGAAACGAATCAGCTTCTTTGCAGACCCTGTATATAACGTGAAGAGCCCTGTGAGTTTCAGGGCAGAAGGAAGCCTGATGTAAAGAGGGATGCTGCAGAGCCACACAAGCAGTGTGCTCGCCACCCAGCAGGTTACTGGTGTGGAACTGCAGCCACCAAATCTCCACAATTAATCCACTCTCAAGGCCTTGACCTGAGCCTTTCCATGTGGCAAATATGAAGGGCAAAGTCTCAGAAAAATAACAGATACAGACCAATGTTCCCCCATGTTCTTGGGTACAAATGTTAAAAATTAAGTCCTGAGGCCTTTTTCCAGGACGCCATCTATTATCCTGGTCAAAACATGGTTCCAAGAAAGCATTTATCCTCCTGTTAGAAAATAAGGATAAAGTCCAAAGTTTTTCACTGTGCTATCATTGCTTCTGCTGGACTTGCAGCCATGCATTGCAGCATTGCCATAGTGACCACAGGTAGGCATCCACATCTGTGAGTCCCATGCTAAATCGATTGCAAATTGTGTACACATGCACTTTAATTCATTAAGCCAGGGTTCCATTGTGGTCTGTCCTTCAGCAGCATTATTCAGGATTTTCATTATTCCTATGAACAGAGGCATAGAGGATGTGTTTATTAATTTTTCAGATGACCTCAGTCTGGAAAGGGTTACCTGAAGGACTGAAATATAGGATTGGAATTCAGAATACTTTTGACTAATTGAATAAATTATGAAAACAACAAAAAAATGCAAATAGATCCAGTGAAAAGTATTTATACACAGGTGGTGGCAATTGCCCACTCAAATATGCAATGGCCAAAGTGGGGTAAGTACCGGTATAACAGGAGAGGATCTGGCTGGGGGGAGAGGGCACTTACTGAATCACAAGATGAAACAAGGTAAGTAACATTATACTGTTTCCAGAGAAGTATCCACTGCCGTGAGATATATGAGTAGGATTTTGTCTATGTGACACATGGTGGAAATCTTTATTCTTTCAGCACTGGCATGGCCCCAGCTGGAACATGTGCCCAGCTGTTGATGCTCAGAGCCATGCAGCCTCTGGTGAGTGTCCGGGGAAGAATGGTCCAAAACAACAGCCTGAAGGAACTGGAGCTCTTTGCTGAAGGAAAAGAAGAGAGAGGCACGACTGCGGCTCGTAACACATAAAAGGTAGCTGTAGAGAGGGAAGGAATTAATTCTCCATTATGAAATAATGGCTCAAATTGCAGTGAGGTTTAAGTTAGGCATTTGGAAAAGCTTTCTAATAGCAAAAGTAATTAAGCACAGAAATAGACTGCATGACGAATATCCATCATTGGAGGCTTAAAGAGGAGGCTGTGTAAGCTGTACAGGAACAGGCAGCCCAGCCATGGGGCTGAAAATGGAAGAGTTGTTCTGATTTGGGTGCTAGCAAGAGGAGAAGATTTACATTTTCCAAATGCAAATCTCATGGCTGTAACACACTGCTGTTTGTATAATGCTAGCACAAGATGACCTGGAGCAGCTACTTGATTTATTGATGTGTGCAAACCCCAGCAGAAGGCCTGTTTTTACAGATGGCACCTCAAAATGTTAAATGTGGAAGAGGACATCAAAGAAAATCCTCTGATTCAGCCCTTGGTATGAGGTCAGCCCAGATACTCTGCAGGAATTGGGGTCCAGCTGATGCTGCAATGTTCTGGTATTGATATGCCAGACAAAGCCTAGCAGGTGAGTGCTACCAACCTTTGTAATAATCAGCATGCTCTTATTTAGATGCCTTCCTAACAGATTTTGCTTAGATCAAATTTTCATCTGTGTTTGAAAACCCCAGAAAGTGGGGGACAGTGGAGAGAGGGTGGTGAAGAAATTTATTTCTAGTAGGAACACAAACTTCTATTTTACCAGATCAGCTCATATGTTGGTATCCTACAGATATCTACAAAACTCAAATGCTTTTAAATCATAAACTAGATCCAAATTTATCCACAGAGTTTTAATATTAGAAAAAAGCAAGAGCCAGAGTCTTTAAATGTCATATTAAATGCAAACTTATCCATATTCACCAGCTTGATGCTACCCCTGGTATCATCAGGTAGCTCAGGGACTTGATTACAGTCATCATGACAATGCTATAATAAAAGATTATGAATAGCTTGTTGCTGACTTGGGAGCAATCTGGAAATCTCATATCATAAAACCAGCATTCAGTCTCTTTATTATATTAAAAAAGTTATAAAAACTCTCTGCGTAATTTTTACTGTGTTCTGTACACAAGAGAGCCATTATTTAACTCTTCATTTAATTTCCAGATGCTTCATATGCACCATATAAAAGGTATCCAGAGAATCCGGGCAGGAAACAGACTTATGGTAGGCATCTCAAAGGTATGCATGTGTGGAAAATGCCATTAAAATTAGAGCTTATCTAGTGTGCTTTGCTTCCCCAAACTAGAAGTGTTTCAACTGTTTCCTCAGGTATAGCTCCAGGCTGCAAGGTTGATGTTCCTTCAGCTTGTCTGGGAGTCCAGGTGGGCACTACCTGGGGATCACATACATGCTGCACCTCTGAGATGCCGGATCCAGAATCCCCACGTGTTTTCTGCCCTGGAACACAGCCAGTGTGTCCCGTTTGGATCCCCTACATCATGGTACATTGCTGCAGGCCATAATGCAGTGCAAGGGTGGCAGTCTTTGAAGTCCCAGCCCTGGGCTTTTCAGTTTTTCTATCCTGGACTTTTTGGTTTTTCTTTAGCAGAAAAGACAGAGAAAATATGTGGCTGCAAAGAAAATCTTGCCTGGTAGCAATTTCCAGGAGACAGAGCAGTGAGGGCTACCTCCTACCAGGAATTTTCAGGCATGCCATTCCTGTGCCATGGAAGAGGCGTGGCTGGGGAGCCCTCACACTGTAGCTGGAGTGCCCTGGCCCTGGTCCCTGAGTGCATTGTACATACTCAGAAATTAGGAAGGGAGTAAGCAAAAAACAGTCTCACTTCTTCAAAGTTTCAGTGTTCTTGAACATTTAAATTGTGAGCCTTGGTTTCCTCCTTCACAGTAATACACATTATTGCAAAGAAAATTTTAGAAGTCATGGAAGAAAGAAAAAGTGCTTGAGCAATGGCCAGCATGGCTCAGGCAGGAAGGATGTGAGCACTGTTTCAACACCCTCTGCAGTTTGACAGGCTTGAGAAATCCTGGTTGCTGGGAGGCAAAACACAAATTGTCCCTGCAAATGCTTTTACCAGGTTGCTCTGTCCTTTTCCTAATTCAAACTGCAATTATAGAGGTGATAAAATGGAAAATAAATGTATATGCAGTAGCTGAGAAAAACCAATTAGTTTTGCACCGGTGAGAAATACTGTAGAACTCCTTGTGTTTTTAACAAACTGGCTCTCAGTATATATTGTAATATATCTTCATGACCCAAATATACTTAGGAAGAGCATGACAATGAATTGTATGTTGGAAGTGTAATAAAGGAACTACTGTAGTAAAGTTACTATATTTTATTAGTAGAAGGAAACAATTAAAATGATATTCAGGTAGTAACTTAGGAGCCAAATGTCATAGCTGTCTCTTTTGCTGCCAAAATATGTGTACTCTCTTCCTAACAGTCTCTTTCCCCAAGGAAAAATAAATGTATCTAAGAAATACTTGTTAGCAATGCAATTACAGGCTTAATTCCCCAACCAGCTTCAGACATCATAAAAACAAAACCAAGCAGAAGCCCTTTGCAATTGCAATGGAAAAGAGACAGAAAACCACTAAGTGCTCAGAGAAAGATAGTATATTTTTATAGCAAAAGCTGCATAGTCTTTGACAATAACATTTGAGATGACATTAGCATTAGTTTTTCACATGCATTGTCTTTTTCTTTTAAGTTACAGCCTAGAATGAAAAACTTCTTCTAAGGTTAGGCTGTGTCGCTCCTGGACAGGACTTTTGGGACACTCAGACACCAAAGAAGCTTGCCAGACTCTCAGAAAAGCAAAGTGGCTTTGTATCAAAATAGCATTTCTTGGCACTACTTACTTCTGAAGGTCTGGTCCCTCCAAGAAACTTAATGACAGCTGGGTTATTTGTACATTGTGGGTTCAACCATGACACCTGAGACACTGAGAAGCTAATTGAGAGCATTTCTGAAGTGTTGGCCCTAAGAAAATGAGATCAAGATAAAAGTTTGAATAAATAAAATAAAAAGAACAAAAAAATGTTAAACCTTGCTTCCCNACATCACAGCTTGCAGAAAGAAAACCTTCAAGAGGCCTTGCATGGGCCATGGGAAGTTTGTAGCTGTGCAAGGCTCATGTGTGTGGTGTCCCTCAGGATTCCCATGCTGGGGTCTAGGGTCATCCCTATCTCCTCATCGATTTACCAGTGTGCTCCCTGCCCAGCCTGGGCACCCTGGGCTCTCTCACCATCCATAGCAAGGCCTTGAGGTCCTCCAGAGATCCCTTTCTTGGGAGGGGCTGTCTCCTACCCTTGGCTTCACCAGGTGAAACTCTGGGAAGTCTGCTCACTTGAGGAGGGGATGTCCTGACCTGAGGCTCCAGGCTCCGTAGAAGGATTTCTACTTGATTTGGTAGCAGCATATACTTTTACTGTTGGAATACACCCCAGAATACTACCATGTTCCTTCTAGACCCCACTCCCAATGCAAGCTTGAATTTGACAAGGGTCTGAAAAGACTTTTTCTCCCCAATGACTTTGTGCAATTTAAAATACCCATCTAAAACGTTGCATGTGACTTCTACCCCTCAGTCAGTTACTATCAAAAGTCTCCATTCTTTTGAAAAATTGGCAGCAAACCCAAGATAAAAATATTGATGTTTAAAAATTTAGTATTTTAAAATATTGAACATTACCATCCTTTTAATGATTTTTAAATTGGACCTAAATCAGGGTAGATATTTTCCTTTTGACACTCACTTATAAAGAGTTACTGCATTGATAGGTTCACAAGAAGAGGCAAGTGAATTTTCTTTCAATTTTTCTTGCCTCCAGCCTTGGATCCCAAAATGGCAGATGGCTGGAAGGCAGTGGAGCTTCACTGGGTGAAAAGGTATATTCTCACTACAAATGTAAAAACCGTAATAACCAAGCCCCAGAAATCACAAATGCCTGGATCCCTAGGTTGCAGGTGATGCAGTGCAGAGCTACTGAAGCTGATGCCAGAGAAAGGTAGAGAAGAACTTTGCAGATGATCTTTAAGATGTCTCATGGCTCATAAAAATGATTGACTTCAGTGCCATTTTCAATTAATAGATGCACTGATTTTTCCTCTGTACATTTAAGCTGTCAGTATCTACTCCCATAATGACAGGATGAGAGGGATTGAATTTTTTTTTTTTTGTATTTAAAGTGTAGCTGATTAAAGTTGAAATGGGATCAAGGATATGCTTTTTTACTAATGGAGATTTTGGATAATAATGACAAGGAGCTTTCAATTGCAAAAGCCAGTGTGATGTCTCACATGTCTGTATTGGATGCAAATCTTGAGAAATGTCCTTGACTAGGGTCATTAAAACTGATGTGATTGGATTTGTGGCATTTTTAATGTAGGCTCAGAAACAAACTGCATTATTATTGAAAGCCTGAGATGAATTTATTGAGATGGTCTGAATAATTTTTCTGAAGCAGAAATTCCACAGACAGCTGCAGTCTCTGTCTTAATGAGTTTCAGAGTCTGTATAAAGAGGAAACCCAAGTCTTTGTGGAAAGCTTGGAAGAGATTTCTTTCTATCCTGCCTCACAGCCTGTCTCCTGAGGAGCACAACCATCAGCACTGACAATAATAAACACAAAACAGAAGCCTAGATTAAATGCTGTGAATGATCTATGGCTTCGTTTTGCTGGTATACACCTGAGGCTCAAGACCCTTTTGCAAAATGATGGAAACTCATCTATCTCACTAACAAAAGTTGTGTGCCTACAGTGATTTGAAACAGAAACTGGCTTTATCTGTAATCTTCTGAGGTGGATTTTAAATTTTCCTTAAATTGAAGGTGCTTAGACCTGATACTTTGGCTTAGCAAGCTAGAAAAGCTGAGATCTACTGTAAATCAGGTTCCAGGTCAGGTTTTGTTCTGGCATCTCCAGTCTGCAACAGGATGTTGCTATTTGGTAATTTCTAAAGGAAAGATTCATCAAGATGCTCACAGATACACTG
>VZRR01012424.1:0-26630 GCA_013398015.1 Oreocharis arfaki
CCTCGGGCATCCCAGTCCATCCCCGGGAATGAAGGGACCGACTCCCCGGGAGTTGGGAGCAGAGGGCAGCCAGGAATGAGGGAGCCTTATCACCTCTTCCTTTTAATTTTCCAAGTGCTTCGTAAAAAAAAAAAAAAAAAGAAAAAAACCACCAAAACTTGTCCCGGGGACATGTGTAACTAATTAAATGGTACAGGGAGAAGAAAAACACGGCTTTTTTAAGAGCCTTTGAATTATGGCTGGAGGTGAAGGAGGCGGCAGGCTCAGGGGATAATTAATCACCAGAGGTGAGATGGCCCGGCTCCCTGTGCCAGCGCTTGCTCCCGGCTGCCAGAGCTCACGGCCCCAGCTCCGGGAGCAGCCAGGGAGCTGGCATGGGGAGCTGGGGGTGCTGCGGAGCCCTGGGAAGAGCCAGGAGCCTGCGGAGCTCAGGACTCTGCACCTCCACCACATCAGAAGGATCCTTCCCAGAGAGCTCCGTGGAGGCTCTCCTGGAGCTCATCCACTCCACTCATCAGGGCCACCCCAATTCCCTCCGTGTCCCCTCAGCAGCAAGGGGAGCCAAACACCCAGATTCTACTGCTGCATCCCTCTGTTGGAGTGTGTCCTTTTAAAAGCATCCCAAACCCAGGAACGGTCCAGGTGAAAGAGGCTGAGAAGTCTTTGGAGGGAGAGAAAATGTTGTGGCATCTCTGAGCTCACCCCGCCAGGGCGATTCCCAGCTCCTGCCTGAGCTGAGGAAGCTGTGGAGGGGGCACTGCTGGCTGCTGCCCCAGACCTGAGATACCCTGGGTGGATACCTGGAGCAAGCTTAGTTCATCCCTCTGACCCCCTGATATCCCACTCTGGCTACTGCCTGTGGAGTGGAGGAGCCTCCTGGTCTGATCCAGCATGTTAGGGGATCCTGACACACCGCTGGAATCCTGGGAGAGCCTGGGAGGGAGTGGCTGGGCAAGACAAGGGTCCCCAGCACGGGAACAGCCCCTAGCCTTCTGCTCTCCAGCAGGGAGGGAAATGAAAATTGTCCACTTGAGCTTCTCGGATATTTCCTTCCCCCCCATCCAACGTCCCCTGCACAGAGCTGGGGTGGGAGCGGCAGCCTGGGTGCTCCCGGGACAGCAGGGGCAGGGTGGGTACGATCAGCTCAGAGGAGGCATTTTTGAGAGGTGACCAAACACTTTCCAGTGGAATGCTGGAGTCAGGAAATGCTGATTCCACACACTAGAAGGGCTTTGTGGAAACATTTATATTTCATCGACGTGTTTGGTGAATAATTATGAAAACACTGCGAGGTCCAGGGGTCCCAGTTCAGTTTTAGCATTTTCCCTGTGAGTTGAAACATCCAAATCAAACCAAAATGCTTCAAAAAACACTTCCAAGTTCTGTGAGTGAGATTTTTTTTAAAAGGCAATTCCTTTATTTATTAAATCACAGTTTTTTCCAGGTGAAATGTGAAGATTTGAGCTCCTCCCTCTCCCAGGGGTTGAACAAAGAGGTGTCAGGGCTCCCCGGCTTCACCTTTGCTGTGAACCTGACCCTGAGCCCAGCGAGACGTGGGAATGCCAAGGACTGGTGGCCTGCTATGTTTGAGCAGCAGCTAGGTCAGGGTCCGCAGTGGCACATCCTGCATCGATTGTCCCGTCCCCCTCCCGGCTCTGCCCCTCCCTGCTAGCTTTGACCCTGCTCCCGCTGGGACGTGTCTCTGCTCCCGTGGGGCTTTCCCCGGCTTGGCCCCGTGTCCCTGGGGCTGGCGCTGCGGGGACATTTGGTGGCCGTTTCCCCGCTGTCACCTCGTGTTCCCGCAGCTCTCGGAGCGGCAGCGAGCGGGGCTGGAACTTTGGACCTTTCCAATTAACATTTTGCTCACCTGATGTGAGGTGTGAGCCACCGGCACCTGAGGGCCCTCCCAGCCCTCCCGAACGACCATTTCCATCCCCACCCGGAGTGATTGATGTCCTATTTTCCCTTCATTCACACGCAGGAGGCACGGGAATGCTGGAGCTGGCAGCGGGATGGCGCAGGGCTGTCCCCGTACCCCTCACCGCTGGCCCCCGAGCCCAGCCCGCGGCACTGGTTTTACTGGAGCTCTGCTGGTTTTCCTCTGCCCCGGTGTCACCCCCAGAGCTCTGTGGGGTTTGCGGTGTGGGGGCCAATCCCGCAGCCGCTCCACCCCGCAGGGATGGATCCCCAAGCCTGCTTTAACATTCCGCTCAGCCACGCGGAGCAGGAGCTGTCTGCCAGCCCCGCGGGGGGACTGTCTGATCACTCCTGCTCCTTGCCACAGGCACTGGCAAGGTGCGTCTCGGTGTGGCCGCGTGGGGTGGGCTCTCCAAGGGGTGGGGGACACCAGCGGGGCAGGGACCCCACTGCCAGGACAGCCCCAAGGGGACCCAGCCAATGCCCAGGTCCTTGCTGACCTCCAGCTGCTGGGACAGACTGGGGAGGTCCCCCCAGCCAAGAGGACAGAGGCAGGAACTGCTGGTGCCAGCTCCGTGTCCCACCAGCTCTGGGGGTCAGCCCAGCCCTTGCAGAAGTCCTCTTGGGCTCTCCAAGAGTTTCCCTGGAGACGTGCTGCCCACGGCACGGAGCCCAGCCAGGCTGGAGGGAGCAGGGATGAGCCACAGCCTGTGGCAGGACAAGGTCCCTGGAGATCCTTCCCCTCTGCCCCCGAGGACAGCAGCTGAGGGGTGTGATGGGATTGAAAGAGTGGAGGAGCACAGGTGGGACAGGGCTGGTCTGGTGGGAGGTGGACCCGTGGCAGGGGGTGGAACTGGGTGATCCCTAAGGTCCCTTTCAACCCAAGCTATTCCATGTATCTATGACAGTGGGGAGGTCCCCACGCAGCTGTGGGTCAGTGACAGGGACACTGGTGACAGCCCCCAAGCAGCACCGCAGGAGAAGGCAGGGAGGGACACAAGGACGAGCAGCTCGGATGCTGCAGGGTCCCTGTGCCATCCCCACCCCCTGCCCGGGGAAAATGTTGGGCCAAGAGCTTTATTTCTGCTTGATCCCTGTCTGTGTGCATGTCCTGGGGCTGGCTCGGCACCAGGCAGGTCCGTGTGTGCCCTGGGCAGGTCCGGCAGGGTCCGGGCAGGTCCGTGTGTGCCTTGGGCTGGGCACAGCAGGGTCCAGGCAGGTCTCTGTGTGCCCTGGACTGGCCACAGCAGGTCTGTGTGTGCCCTGGGCAGGTCCTGCCGCCTCTTGCACAGCTCTGAGTCACAGCCAGCAGTGAAACAAGAAGGGCAAGACTGGTGATGAGTGAAAACAAAGAAAAAAACTCTTCCAGCTGCTGGGGAAGGGAGGTGTTTGTGTTCCAGCTGCTGCCCGAGGTGCCAGGGCAGCTCCCGATGGCCTCGGAGCAGCGGGGCCTGTAAGGGCATGGGATTTGTGCTCGGACATGGAGTAAAGCGTGCCTGCCGTGGGGCCCAGCCGTGCCTTGACATGGATTTTCCATGTTTTCCTCCTTCTCCCAGCTCTCAGCTAGCAGAGGGTTCCCCTCAGATGGACCCCCTCATGCCTGTGCCACAGCAGACCAGAGGAAGGCACCCACAGCTCACCCTTCTCCTCCCCACTCCAACCAGGGGACCATAAATGACATTCCCAAGAGGAAGGGAAATGGAATACGAGCCCTGAGACTCCTGGGCACCTCCTGCCGAAGCTCCCGGAGCAGCCCAGAGACATGGTCTATATTCCCTCTGAACTTCCTGCAGCTTCTCGGGGCTCTCCTGGGAGCATGAATTTATTTGATGCAATTTAATTTTGGGGTGGTTTTTAAGTAATTAAAAGAGACGACAGGAGAAAAGGCATAAAATTAAAGGAAGGATGAGCAGGGCTGTGAGGGAATTCCCCAGAGAGAACGTAGCCCAGTGCAAGGAGTTTAAAGCTTTCTCCAAGCACAAGGGGCTCTGCAGAACCGGGGGTGGAAGAGTTTGTCCAAGGCATCAGGCACAAGGCACTGCCAGAGCTCCATGTTCCTCTCCTCCAGCGGGAAAGGGAGCAAATCCTGCCTGCAGGAAAGATGCCAGGACCTGCCCGGACTCCCAGGGATGGGAGCTGAGACAGCAGTCCTGGCGGGCAGCAGGTCACTGTGCCCGGTGAGGTTGGCTGCTCCGGTGGAATTCGGCGGGGCTGCTCGGGAACAGCGAAGTCTCCTCACTTGGCCGAGTGTCTGGGATGTGCCTTGATGGAAATCAGTGCCAGGATGGCTCAGACAAGTCGTGCTGGGGTCACTGCACAGTCCAGGGCAGTCCCTTGCCCAGGGCTGTGTGCTGAGGAAGCAGGAGTGCCTGGCTGAGCTCCAGGAGCAGATAAGCTCTTTGGTTATAGGATAACCGGATTAACCAGGCTGTGTGGGGGCAACAGCTCCCAGCTGCTCTGCCAGGGCTGTGGGGCTGATCTGCCCCTTGGCCTGGTGTGATGAACCAGCAGATTCCACCCGGAGCGAAAGGAAAGGTGGGAAAAGCTGGGTGCAATGTCAGGAGCAGCACAGGCACCCAGGGATCCGGCTGACACCTTCTGTGCCAGCTCCCAGGGAGGTGGGGTTGGTGACCCACGACCCATTCCATGCCATCCCCTCTCCCTGTCCCTGCTGAGCTCCTGAGGCTCCAGCTGGGCCACCCTTTGGAAGCCCCAGGCAGCAGCAGTGCAGGTGAGAGAGTGCAGTGAAGCATCCACAGCCACACTGACGTCAACTCAGCTCTAACCCCAACCTTCCTCCCTTCCTCCTCCTCCTCCTGCGCAGTCCCCCTGCTCCGACCTCAGTCAGTGGCTCTCCCAGGCTGCTTCCCAAGCTTTGTCTCACCTCAGAGCCGCACCAGCCTTTGCAGTGGGAGCTGCCACATTTCCGTGGAGGAAGCACAGGGCTGGGAATCAGTGGCCCAAGTGACCCAGCTGTTTCACTGCTGACCCTGGATAAGGCACTGAATGCCTTCGGCTCAGCTCATCCCAAATCCTGGAAGCAGCACGACAGACTGGACATGACTGACAAGTTAATGCTCAGAGCCTGCTCGCCAGGCACCGTTCATGGGAGTTACCTGAAGGACTTTTCTGACTCACAACAAGTGAATCTGGGACAAGGAGAGCACCCAAAACTTCCTCCAGCCATAACAGCTTCCCTGGGATTAGCTGGGGAAGGCAGAGCCTGCTCACCCCGGGAACGAGCAGCTCATTTGCTAAATTAAAGGACTAAGCAAGAAACCAACGTTTTGGGGTGTAGTTTCTCCCTTGGCTGTAGCTGGTACTTCCCCTGCTCATTCTCTGTGCCCGGGACGAGCTGTGCGGGATGTGGTCCCAGCTCCTGGCTCCCAGGGACCTGGAGCTGCTGATCCCTCCTGCATGGAGGAAAGGCTGAAGGTCGTCTCCTTCTCCGGGAGAGAAGAGCATCCTGCACACTGGGGAAGTGCCTGCTCCCAGGACATGATCCAGGCAGAACAGTTCCATCTCCTCCCCTGACATCCATACCTGGGTATCCGTCAGGGTGTTCACTGGGCGCCTCTTTTTCCAAGCCATCCTTGTCTCCACAGGCTCCACCACGAAGGGGTTATCATAAATGAGGCTGATTTCAGAGCCTGGGGAGTGAGGCTGGGCTCAAACCCACAGCCAAATCCCTTCCTCCAAAGAGGCAGCAACTTCTCCACACTCCTTCAAAGCTTCTCCAGAGGACAGGGCAGCTGTGTGTCCATCCTCCCGCCCCAGGCTTTTGGATATCCTTCATCCCACTGGATTTATACTCCTGGCCTCCCTGTTGCTCCAGGCTCGCTGCATCCAGCACTCAACCAGTTTGTCCTAACTTTGCCTTTGGCAGTGAAACAATCCCTCACTCCACGGGAGACGCTGCCATGTGGAAAACAGGCATTTCCATCCTCCAGACCACGGGATGCAGAGGAATGGACTCCTGGAGATGGAAGAGGTGTGACGGGATGGGCAGAGACACAGTGCTGGCTCGCCTGGTCCCTGCTCCGTCACATCCCGCTCAGTTTTCCCGGTGGGTTCCCCCTCCCAGCCTCCCGGGGGTGTTTTCCTTGCACCGAAGCCGTCTCCGCTTTCCCCACAACACGAACTGAGGCGACCACACAAACCAGAGGCTGGGAGTGGGAGCGGCTCCGAGTGCACCGGGCAAATCTGATCCTACCAGATTAGGGAAGGCTTTAACGAGGCTTTGAGCCCTCGCCTGGCTCTGGGGTTTATGTATGGCCACGGTCACCGCTTCGAGAGTGCCACGGCCATCCATCAGCCCCAGCGCCTGGCACACGGCCAGGCACCGGGAATTTTGTGCTGAGTGATATCAGAAGCCGAAACGAGCCCCACATACTTTGGGTAATTCCCAGAGGCCGTAAAACACCTCAGCCGTCTCCCATCCAACATTTATGTGTTTGGCATTAAACTTCCCCAAATTAGTGCTAAGTGCATTAAAGCTGTAAAACTACCCGGAGTAAAACCCCATTAAATGCTCAAACGGGCGGATGCGGTGCGCCCCCAAACCCCTGGAATTCAGGTTGAAATCCAGGAGCCCCGTGAAGCCCAGGGCTCATGCCTGGAGCAGCCAGGAATGCCGTGGTGGAAGGGATGAGCCATCCCACCACCAGCTCCTGGAGCAGCTTTTTCCCAACAGGGGATTCCTTTGAGACGTCAGACATTGCAACTCTATTAATACTCGCTGGAGCATCGGATGCAGACAAGACAGGCTGGGGGACAGGAGGGGAGGAGGGAGGAAACATCCAGGCTTGGACTGGTGTCCCAGTGTCCCTGGCATGTCCGGGGACAGCGGGGTGGCAGAGCGCCCCGGGGGCTGAGAGCTGGCCCGAGCTCCACTATTGTTGGGCCGCAGGAACCTCGGTCCTGCCCCAGCTGCTCGGGATGGAGCTGCTGCCACATTCCAGGAGGAGCCCAGAGGGCTGCCAGCATTTTGGCAGGAAGTTTTGCATGGATCCTCTGCCCCCAGCTTGAATTGGAGACCACCCCCCCAGTAAGGCTGGGGGACCTGGGAGACCCAAACCACAATTCCCAGAGTTCCCCAAACACTCCAGGCATTCCATGTGCCCCTAAACCCTGTGCCAGCCCCAAACTCCGTGTGCCACCGGGAAGCTGGCGTGGAGCCTGTGCTATTCATTCCATCCCCTCTCCTCTGGCAGCCCTGTGTGTGTTTGGTGTTTACATCCCGGGATCCCTGGATACTGCCGACCACACTCACGGCGCTGCCCGTCACCGGCTGACATCTTCCTCTCGATGCCGCTTCCATGGGCAGGAAGCGGCTTGGCTCCTGCAATTCCTCCTGTGCCAGACTGTCCATGTGAACACAGAGGCGGCAAGGACACGGCACCAAGTCTGGGAAGGGAAATATCCCACAGAATGCCTGCAGAAGGAGGGATGGGGATGGAAGGCAGAGAAATTGTCCTGATTGCCCTGGGTGAAACCAGCTCGCCGCGGCAAGGGCTGCCCACAGAGTGAGGGAAGGTGTGTTTGTCCTTTTGTTTGCTTTTCCCATGTGCTCCCAGAAAGGTGGGGAACTCTTCCCAGCTTGCTCCTGGCTGACGTGATCCAGGAATTCTGCAAACAGCCATAAAATCCCACAATCGGAGGAGGAAATAGCTCTGCCTCCCTGGTGGCTTTTCCTAAGGGAGGGAATTATCAGCTCGGCCTCCAGCTGAAGGCAAGCAGTGCAAGGGTCAGGGACAGGGGATTGGCTCCTTCGATCCAAGTCAAACTCCAAAGGCTCTGTCCTGTTTCTTCTGCTGTGCTCCTGTCTCCAGTGCACATTCCACACCTCCCACCATTTCCAAAGGCCCACCCAGAGCTCAGCTTGGTAAAGAGGCTTCCCAATTTCATCCCATCCATCCCATCTCATCTGATCTCATGNTCCCATCCCATCCCATTCTCTTTCCTGTTACCATTTTCCACCCTGGACCCTCTCTCCCTTGCCCTGCTCCAGAGGCAGGAGTGGGATGCAGGGCCAGGTCCCTGCAGCCTCTTGGCTGTTACATCCCATTCCTGCTCTCCAAGGTACCTGTCCAGTTTTATTACTGTCCGTTCCCAACGCTTTGGAAACCTTCCCAAGATGTACTTACAGAATTACTGTTCCTGCTCTGAAGAGAAAAGAGCCAAATCCTTGGTTTAATTCCTTCCCGTTAACATCTGAAAGGGGGATTATCCTCCCACAAAGCGCCAGGGTTTGGGTAATGCTGTTTTCACTTGTTTAAAAGTGAATTTTACAAAGTCTTTCCCTCCCTGTGTCTCCTCCTCCAGTTCTTTCCATCCCTCCATCCCATCTCTGGGCACATGGAAGGTCCCGGGGTGGGTATGGAATGGAGGGAGTTGCCACCGCTGATCCAAAGAGAATTCCAACATGAACAGAAGAAGAATTTGCCGAATCTTCAGGTCAGGGTTGGAGAACTGAGCCCAGAGAGGATTTGTGGTGCCCTCACTATTTCAGTGCCAATTCCAGCAGTGCCGATGGGATCCAGCCTTCATCCAGGCAGGACAAGGACGGGAGCACATCAAGAACGGATTTCCCCACAGGCAGGAACAGCTGCACCACAATCAACTCCAGGATGCAAAAAATAGGGGGGAAACAGGAACAAAATCCCAGCTCCAAAAAGCTCCCAGTGCATTGGAGTGGCTGCCGACATCTCCCACCCTGCATCCCTCCATCCCTCTGGCACCAAGCACGGAGCCTCCAAAGCTTCCTGATCAACGGTGTTGTTCTTTCTGAGCAGCCACGCTATTTATAAATGGTTGGTAAAATATTTATGTTAGGAGCCACTTTGCCTTGCTGCCTTAAAAAATTAATTCGACATTAACTGGGCTCCAAACATTTTGGGTTTTCAAAATCGAGCCGAAAATTAAACAATCCTTGGATCTGGGGTGGGAGCAGCACGGCAGCAGGAGGATTTATCACATGGAAAAGCAACGGGGCCACCACTTCTCTGCCAAAGCCATCAGAATTCAGGGGTATTTTTATGCCTTGAGTAAATATTCCCCTTTTATTTTTTTGAAACAGTTTAAAAAAAAAGAATAATAATAAAACCTGGCCGTTAAGGACAATCAAAGCCAAGCCGAAGACGTTGATGTCATATTTAAAAAATACAGGAGGCTTCAAGATAAACTTTTACATTGGGCAAATATAGAAACTAATTAGACCTCCCCAGCCCCTACAAGGATTTCTCTGGAAGGTCCCTCTGGTTTTGTCCTCTTTAAAGAACTGCTGATGCTTCATGGAAAACACAGATAAACAATTTGTTCTCAGCCCAGCCTGGCTCTTCCCTTTTCCCTCTTTCTCTCTCTTTTATCCTCTCCTACTGAGCTCAATGATGGAAGCAGAGGCCAAACTCATTTTTGGTAGGGTTGCTCTTAGGGGGTCATCCCAAGGCTGTCCCACCACAGCCATTCCTGAGCAGCTTCTCCACCCCCTCCTTCACCACCATCCCCAGGCCAGGCAGCGCCAGCAGAAATGCATAAAATCTCAGGAAAAAACTGCTTTTTGCTCTCTTTTCCAGGCCCTTTCCAAACTCCAGGAGTGTGGTGGTGCCAGAGGTCCATGGGCAGGTGGAGAAAGGGCAGAGTCAGAGGAGGAAGAGAAGGAGGAGGAGGCTCTTGCATGGTTCCCTCCTGCCCTGGAGGCAAATCTTTCCCTTCAAGATGAGACATGCCAGAACCTGCAATAAATCCTGGAGTTGGCTTTCCCAAAAGAGTCAGGAAGGGTGAGTGAGGAGACAGAGCTCTTCCTATGGGGATGAATATCCAGTTGAGTAACCCTGGTTTGAGTAACCCTAATTAAGCTCTTCCATCAATGCAAGCTGAGTCACTTGGAGAGCAGCAGCCTGAATTTTCAGGAATAACCAGGGATTTGGGAGCCCAGCTGGAAGATGGCACTTAGAAAACAATCAATGCCATGTGCTTGTCTTCCTGACCTCAAGAGGCCGGAAAAGGTCTTGGGATGGGCACCCCAAAGAGCCCCTCTGCTTTCAACGGTTGGGAAAACTCTCATGGCGAATCCAAGGAATGTTCTCGTGGGGCAATTGTGCAAGAGCGGGCTTGTCCATTCACTGTTGGCCCTGCCCATGGTTATACAGCCGGAGGTGAAAGGGCTGGGATGGGGAAAAGGGGGGGATAATAAACCTCAGGGAGCACCACGGAGGAGAAAGGCTGCCCTGAGTACCAGGGACCAGCTGAACTGCCGTGGGAACCAACCAGTTCCTTGGAGAGAAAGGACAGAATGGAGAAGGTTGGGGTGGATTGTCATTCCATGGACGTGCCGAGGTCAAGGAGAGGGAAAACAAGCCCGAGCAAGGCGTGGCGGCAGAGAAGGAGTCACCAGGCTCTCCTACTCCTCACATTCCTTGAATAGCTAAAATAACACCAACCAAATCCAAACTCAGCTGAAGACACTGATGTCATCCATGGAAAGATTTTCCAGACCTGCACTTTTTATCCTAATAAAATAAAGGCAGCGATTAATTAAATCCCAGCAGGCCTTACAAGGCATTTCTGTGGCCGGCGTGTCTGGAGGCCACGGGGTTGGTGTGCAATGGTGGTGACACACGGAGAGGGAACAGGATATTCCTGAAGGAGAAAGGAGGTCACGGAGCTGCGGAAGGGCGAGCTCTGGGAAAGGGAGGTGAGAAACAGAGGGATGGCTGTGTCACACAGGAGGAGCGGAGCAAAGCATCGTGGAATCATGGAATCATTCAGGTGGGAATGGCCGCGATTGAGTCCAACTCTTCCCCCAGCACTGCCAAGGCCACCATTAACCCATGTCCCCCAGTGCCACATCCGCATGGTTTTCGGACACTTCCAGGGATGGTGATTCCAACGCTGCCCTGTTCCAGGGCTTCACCACCCTTTCTATGAAGAAATTTCCTAATATCCCATGTAAACTTCCCCAGGCACATTTTGAGGCCATTCCCTCTCACCCTGTCCCTGTTCCCTGGGAGCAGAGCCCGATCCCCCCCCCCAGCTGCCCCCTCCTGTCAGGGAGTTGTGCAGAGCCAGAAGGTTCCCCCTGAGCCTCCTTTTCTCCAGGCTGGAACCCCCAAGAGAGAGACTGAGACCCCAAAGTGAGCAGGGGGAAAACCAGCAAGGGACACCCCGCACTCCAGGTGCGCAAAGCCAGGGAGGCAGCCAAGGTGTCCCCTGTGCCACCCTTCCAACCACCCAGCACTGGCCACAGCTGGGACAAGAGTGGGGTGGTTGAAGCCCAGGAGGACACGCTGGGGTCACCACCAGTGTGAGGACTTGTGGCATCCCCGTGAGGGTGGCTCTCGTCACACGCAGCCCCAAGGCGTCCCCACACCTGCCCTGGGAAGGCAGCTCCAGCCGGGCAGAGGAGCAGCTCCGTGGGCCCGGCAGAGCAGAGGAGCCTGTGCCGAAATTGCCTCATTGACTCCATTGTTCAGCTGACTCCGTTGAAAATGGAGCATGTAATTGTTTCCCCGAATAGAGTCGAACACCATTAAACGTTGGGCTGAAGCTTTGCCATCCAGCAAATATTCCAGCTGGCTGGCGATCCTCTGGGATTGGCTCTGCATCACCATGGTTACGGACTGGCCATGGCTTTATTCCTGTGGTTAATTAAAAAGCCCCTTTTCCGAGGTGGGTGTGCCTGGGGGTTCTCTGGCACGACGGCTCTGCTGGTGCCCATCCATGAATTCCATGGCCCTGGGAAGGCACCAGACACCCACAGAGAGCTGGAGATGCTCCCAGGAATGGACATCCCATCCACAGGGATGTGGGCTTTCCAAGGGAATTTGGGAGCTGTAAAGAAGAGACTTGTACACCCAGGTGAGGGATTGCACTGTCTGTCCTGTCTGTTGTCCATGTCCCAAGGATAAGCCAGAGGTGGTCCTTGGGCCGGGTGAGAGCTGCTCCCAGAGGATGGGGACTGAGGGACAAAGTGGCTCCTAAGGACCTTTGTGCCCCAAGAAGATTGAGGTGGAAGCCCAGCCCAGCTGCCACGAGGGGGTTGTGGTGTCCTCGGGCACCTTTTAGCAGCAGAGTTTGAGATGACCTTTGCCAGCAGGGAGAGGAGCCCGGGGAGAGTCTGGGGTTCAGAGAATCATGGAATAGTTTGGATTGGAAGGGAACAAAGCTCATCTTGTTCCACCCCCTGCCATGGGCAGGGACACCTTCCCCTATCCCAGGCTGCTCCAAGCCCCATCCAACCTGGCCTTGGACACTTCCAGGGATCCAGGGGCAGCCACAGCTTCCCTGTGGCTCTTCTCCCTCATTGTGACCAACTTCTTCCTTATATCCCATATAAATCCCCCCTCCTTGAATTTAAAACCATCACCCCTTTTCCTGTCACTCCAGGTCCTGCCAAAAATTCTGTTCCCAGACAATCTGGGAGCCCAAGGCAGAGATGGCCGGGAAGGGAAGGGCAGGGAAGGGCAGGGCAGGGCAGGGCAGGGCAGGGAAGGGAAGGGAAGGGAAGGGAAGGGAAGGGAAGGGAGAAATCAAGAAAACAACAGAAAGAGAGGGAGGAAGGGAAGGAAGGAAGGAGGGGCACGAACAGCAAAGGAAAGCCTGCACACAAATGAGCCTTAATTATCCTAATGACATGGAGCTGATTATCAAAGCCAACATTTAGGGCTGGGGATCGGATACCATCTGGTGCTCTGCGGCAGCCTGGGAAGGGCTGGGACTAAGCAAACTCAGGTTAAATCCCTGGATGTCCGACTGAGGGGCGCTGCATCAGGGGCTCAGCTCTCAAACCTACCCTCAAAGCCCCCCTCGGGGGCTAAACCCCACCAGCCCCCCAAACCACCATCCCTAGCTCTGGAGCTTTCATCCTCAGGTTGTTTCCCAAGCAGAGCCTGCCCTGCACGAGGAATTCCACTCTCGGATTCTGGGAGCGAGCCTGGCTGCGTTATGAAAGAGAATTTTTGAGTCCTTTTGTCAACAGCTAAATGTTGCAGTTGACAAAGTCAATGCAAGATGCGATATTATAAATATTAGATTAATTGTATTGTATGGGGTTTATAGCACCTAAAGATCCAAGGAGTTATTTTTACCTCTGTGAAAAATAAAGCAAGAGAGTTAAAGTGATTTGTTCAGACACATTCCTCTCAAAAACTTTGTCAGAACCAGCAGATTCCCCGGGAAGACTTTGATTTCCATAAAACTGCATTTCTCAGTAGGAAAACCAACCTGTCAACAGTTCCAGGCTGAGGCCTCCCACAGAACCAGGCTGGCTCCAGAGAGGCGCTTCCCAAACTGTGGAGCCTGTTTTCCATCCCCAGGGCATGGGGGTCCCCCCAGGCTGCCCTGTGTCCCTCAGGGGTCCCACATTGTGACAGCTGGGGGGTCCCACAGAGCCATGTCCATCCTGTCCCCGTGCAGGCGGAGATTTGGAGGTGCTGCTCATTGCTGCGACACCTTGGTGCAAGTTCCCACTGGGATGGGATGCAGCAGCCAGGGGCTGATCCAGAATCCCAGGGGGCTTCCCAAGCCCCAAGACCCCCAGAGATCTGTGTAAACCCCAGGGGAGAGATGGTCTGGAAGTCCCTCCATGCATGGAATGGGCAGGAATCACCAGTGTGATTTCACCGGCTCTGCTTTCCCAGCAATAAAAAATAGCTAACCTAAAACTCCCCATCAGGGAATTAGCTCCAGCCTGGAGTGCTCCATGTCCCCACCCCGGTGCTGTCAGGACTCCGCTGTGCCAGCCTCTCCCAGCTCTCCCCATGCCCAATTCCTGCTCTCCAGCCCAGCCCAGGTAACACTCCTTGGATTCAAGGCATCCTGGGATGCACCGGGTTGTGCCTGGCAGTGCCGAGCCTCCACTCCAACAGGCACAGGGATGGGATGTGTCCTCCTGGGATGCAGAGGGATGTGTCCTCCTGGGGGACACGGTCCTGCCAGCTCCTGAGAGCCTCCAGCCTCCACTCAAACCTTTCAGAGGTGCTGGACCTCCGACCCTCGAGCTGTGTCCCTCTGTCCCTGGTGATGCTCTTGGCCGGGTCAGCTCCCTGGAGGAGCACGATGTGCGTGTCCAGAGCATCTCCAGCTTCTTGGATGCACTTGGAGCACGGATGATGGTGTGTTTGCCGCATTTCTAAGCAACCACTTTGTTTCCCGTGCTGAGTGTTGGGCTGGTGATGCCCCAGCCCCCTCTGCTCCCACCTCATCCAGGTTTCCCAGAGCCCCTTCCCAGGGCCGCCTGCGCCGTTTCCCCTCCACTCCCAGCTCTGGTGGCTGCTGCTAAATTTAGCAGGGAGCTTCTGTCCATTCTAATACTAATAGGCCCATTTTTAATAATGATGTTTTCACAGCAATTTCAGCCCATCACGGTGTCACAGGGGGATTGAGGGAAAAAGCCTCTAATCCCTGTTAATAGATTCCATTTGACAGCGAACGTGTCTCGGGGTTCCTTCCCTAAGGCCCCGCCGGGTTCGGTGTCACTTATGGCTGACCTTGGAGGGGAACAGGACCTTCTCCAGAAGAATGGCCCAGTGTCCATCTGGAATGGGGCTCCCAGCCCCCCGACTCCCCTTCTCATGTCTCAGATTTCTTGGAAGGTCTATTTTGGGAAGTCCCATGGGGTGGGCGCCTCATTTGCTTTTTCTTCTCTGCTGGGCACGAAGGTGGGTGCTCCTTCCTGCACAGCTGAGAACATAGGGAATTTCTCCTCAGTCTTGCTCCTAGGAAGAGGAAAATCCTCTTTTTCCACACTAGGAGGTGGGGAAAGAAGAGCCCAGCAGAGCAGAGTGGTGCCTGCTCTGAGGAACCAGCGGCAGCTGCCGATCCCTGCGGTCCCGACTCACTGCTGGACAGACAAGAGGTGGGTGTCCCTGACAAGGAACCCCCCCTGGAGCCTCACAGCCCCCCAGAGCCAGCCTGCCTGACCTGTGAACTTAAATATCCCAGGAAACACCTGCTGGGAGGTGCCAGCCAGGGCCTCACAAAGCCGCAGGTCCAGAGATCCTTAAGCAGGGAAGAATAACTAGCAGCTCGTCTCCAAGCGTGGGGAGCTCAGGCAGCACCTCCCGCCTGGGAGTGGGTCCCACCCATTTTCCCAGTTGTCCAGGGGCAGGATCCATCTCCCAGCACCTCCCGGGATGGACAAACAGGGAATGCAGTGTGGTGGAAGTGCCCCGTGGCCGGACACCTCCTGCTGATCTGTGATGGGCCGTGAAGGTGTGAGAACCCCACCCCACCCTCCCGCACTGCCCCTCTCCCCCCTCTCCGAGGCTTCCTGCAGCTGGAGGTGGTCTGGGAAGGGGCAGGTCAGCCCTGGCTGGCTGTGAGCCCTGACCCCTGCCAGCCCCCGGCCCTGACCCCTGCTCCCCCTCGCTCTCCCCTCGCCCTCCGCGCTGTCCGGGCCCTTCCCCTCCTGTCCCCTCCTTTCATCCTGCTGGGATGGAGCAGCAGCTCCGTGTGTGTCCGGGGGCTGGAGGCAGGAGCCAGGGGCCCCTGGCAGCGGTTTGGGGGGCAGGAGGAAGGGCAGAGCCCTGCTGTAGCTCACAGCTAAATGCTGCCTTTCACTCCAGCATTCCCGAGGAAAGTAATGAGAATAATTAAAGGTAATTTCATTTATTTCAGCTCCAGCGTGTAAAGCAGACGGGAGTGGGGGTTTCCAGCCTCTCACTGAAGGAGGAGGCTGCAGAAAGCAGAGCTCCGATGCTGAGCTGCCCTCAGGGGTTATAGGGACTCCCTTTTTCCTCCTGGGACCGTGGTCCCTCTCTCTGAACCCGGCTGCTCACCTGGAGGAGGGAATCCCAAAGCGGCGTGGGGCCACTCAGAGAGTGGTTCAATGGGGGAAAAGATGGTCCCAGAGGGAGCCTTCCCTTCGAGAGACCTGTGCTGGACAGACCTGTGGAATTACCCTGGAGAGAAGCGTGGAGCAGGGAGAGCTTCCCTGCAGCCAGGCTTTCCCCATCCCGTGCTCAGGGAATGCTGAGTGAGGCTCAGCCCAGCCTGGCGAGGTGGAGCCGTGCCTGGGAGCCCCTCTAGAGCAAGGCCCGTGGTCCCGGGGAGCCAGAACCCCCCAGAAAGGTGCCAAGGGCACTTCCACTGCCCCAATTCCGGGGAATCAGTGCTGGGATCCAGGAGCAAGACTTTACCAGGCTGTCAGTCACACAAACACCCTGCTTGGAGGGACCTTGCTGGGTAATTCAGAGCCCATAAACCACCCAGGGCACAGCTCCTCCAACAGCACATTCCATCCCTGCTCCACGAGCCGGGTGATGCTCCCCAGCCCCTCCGTGCAGACATTTTTGGGGACTACAGGAACTTCATCCCGAGGCTTCATCACCTCCAGCATCACAACAGCATCGCTGGGTGGCTCCTGCTGATGGGAGAGCTGAGAAAACCCCCTGTGGCTGCCTTCTGACGTATTCCAGCACGGGGATTTGTATCCCAGAGCATCCCAAACCACCTCCCTGCAGGTGGGGACAGGGTGACAGCGCTGCTGGGAGCTGGAGCAGCCTGAGCAGAGACACCCACGTCCCACGGTGCCTGTTGTGACACGGGGATGCTTTGACTCACCTGAGCTCCCGACCCCATTGTGTCTGTTCCGCACGGATTCCGCACACGGGCTCATGAAATATGAATTGGATCCTCAAATATTCAACAGCAGCGTTTGGAATGGCGTGTTTGGGTGCGTCTGAAATGTTCCCTGTGCCAGGGAGTGACAGGAGCCACCCAGCTGTGGGAGAGGAGAAACGCCAGGCCATGCCCGTGGCGGGGTAACAAGGATGAGTTTCTGAGCATCTGCTCTGCAGGGATTCACGGACAGGGATGAATGTCAGGGAGAAATTTGTAATCTTGTTCCTCACAGTAAATGTGATTCAGAGAAGTGTCCTTGTCACTGAATCACTGAATCACTGAATCACTGAATCCCAGAATCCCAGGATGGTTTGGATTGGAAAGGACCTTAAAGCTCATCCCATCTCACCCCCTGCCATGGGCAGGGACACCTTCCACTATCCCAGGTTGCTCCAAGTCCCGTCCAACCTGGCCTTGGACACTTCCAGGGATGGGGCAGCCACAGCTTCTCTGGGAAATCCATCCCAGCCCCTCACCACCCTCACAAGGAGGAATTTCTTCCCAATATCCAATTCTGAAGCACAATTAGAAACAAAATAAGAGAAGAAAGGCAAACATCTCGGCAGGAACGCTTTCCTTGCATTTTATTGTCCTCACATCACCAAACCCACATCCGTGGCTCTTTGGCCTGAAGGCATCCGGATGCCCTGGGGGTGCATCCAAGACCAGAACCGGCTCTTGCCGCTGTCAGATACCTGTAGTTCCTCATCCCAGGAA
Source organism: Oreocharis arfaki (assembly GCA_013398015.1). Lineage (NCBI taxonomy): Eukaryota > Metazoa > Chordata > Aves > Passeriformes > Paramythiidae > Oreocharis > Oreocharis arfaki. The sequence goes on from VZRR01012424.1 coordinate 17,257, forward strand.
TTGTGAAGATCCATGGAAGCTCAGAGGGCACCACCTCACCCTCCAGCCCCTGGTGCCACCGGGACAGCAGTGGCTGCCCACCCTTCTCCTGCTCCCAATTCCCGAGGCGACTCCATGAACCCGCTGCCCTTTCCCGGTGCCCCCAGCCCGGGGGAGGGTCTGTGGGGGCCGGGGGCTGGCAGGGAGCCCGCAGGTCCCCTCGGTCCCAATCAGCTGTGATTGAAGGCAGCCCCGAGCCCCCGTCCCTGCGCGTTTCCCGACGAGCATCCGTGGAATCTGCAAGCCATTAGCTGTGTGTTATCTTTCGGGAGATGCTGAGGTGAGCCATATGGAAGCACTTACTCGTCAACAGCCTGGGACAGGGTTTGGTGGGGTGGCCAGGACTCAGCCCTTTGTGAACTGCAGAGAAGCTGGAACGCGTCCATTGACCCATTTAATGAGCTCCGGCAAGGGGAATTTCACACTGTGCCTGGAGCAGCAGTAACCTTATATGTAGGGAGAGGGGGAGATAATTCCTAATCTTGTCAATCACGCCGTTGTGAAATCCGCAGCAGGGTTTCTGGGAGCGGGAGGGCCAAGGAGAAGGCGAGGGCCTGATCCAGCTCCTCGCGGAGCGGGGCCGCACAAGAAAGGCCTTTCATTGTTTTCCTTCGCAGTCTCCTCATTTCCTCGCTGCAAAAAACAACAATATATTTATTAACTAGACAAATATTTGACTGGGACAACATGCTGGAATGACCTGCAAACGCCTCCTCGTTCCCACCAAGAGGGGTTCCTGCTCCCACCCGCGGCCCCGAACCCTGCAGGGCCTCCAGCAGCTCCGGTCACCCCCTCCTCCTTCTCCAGAGGAGGGGGAAGAGAGGGAAATGCCTCCCCCAGGTACCCCACTGGCTGAATCCCGCTTGCCACATGCCAGAGTTTCTTGGAGGGGCTCGCAGGGGCTGCCGGGGGCCACCTCAAGGCACGTCCCTGTGATGGGGGCACAGCTGGGCCTCAAGGAAGGACAGAGGACCAGGGCTTGTATTTAGGAGACAGCAGCGTTACCCCAACCAGCTCTTCACGCATCACAGAATCCGAAAATCACAGAATTATGGAATCATTTAGGTTGGGAAAGACCTCCAAGCTCATTGAGTCCAACCATTACCACCAGCAGGACCCTCTGATGCTGCAGTGCTGCTGCTCCATCATCTCCACCACAGGGAACCGCTCCAAGATTGAGCTCCAAGCTAAAGAAACAAACAGAGCCTTTTTTCCCTGTTGTTTTTCCTGTTTGCCTAAGAAACATAATCTTGCCCCAAAATGAAAAAAATAATAATAACTCACAGGAAGGCCCCGAGCATGAGGCGCTTTCTGTGCGATTTCAATCAAAACAGGCTTTAAAAAACAAATTCCTTCGATATTCATCACATGTGTAAAACACATTAAAGGGGGACGGTGGCCCAGGCCGGAGCAGCGGAGCCCTCTGGCTCCTGCTCGTGCTGGGAGACCTGGCTGAGCATCACCCAGAGCTTTCCCAGCCTGGAGAGTCCCTGTCCTAGGACCATTTAGCTTGGAAAAGCCCTCCGAGCCCATCGCGTCCCCTGCGCTGCCAAAGCCACCACTCACCCATGTCCCCGGGTCCCACAGCTTTTTAAATCCCTCCAGGGATGGCTCTGGACAAAGGGACAAGCTGCTGCTCCAGAAAAACTCCTGACATTCTGTGTGAGCAGAGAGCAGGAGAGATCCATGTTTTCCTGGCCTAAGTGGAGCCTGGGAGATGGAAGATTTTAGCTCCACATTTCGGGAACTCTACAGAATCAGTGTTAAAATTCCCATCTCATTCTCCTTTGAGTGCCTGACTTCCAACAGCCTTGTGGCCCTGGCAGTTGCTGTATTCCTGGGTTTCATCCTAGCAGAAGCCGCAGTGCTGGGCTGTCCCTGCCCTCCGCAGCCGTGTCCTTGCAGGTCCCTGCTCTCGGTGACACTCCGGGCCACGTTCCCAATTCTGCTGTTGTTTTTCCCTCTCATTATGCTGCCTTCAGACTTATTTGCACATAAACTGAAGTGAGGGACACAGAAAGAAGCCCCCATGTCCCCCTCAGGTCCCGCTGCCCCTGGCAGGGTCCCTGCTCTCCGTGGATCTGCAGCAGCTCCACGCTGGATCATTATCCCGGAGCAGCCCAGCCCAGGTTTGGTGGGTTCCCGTTTTTACGAGGTGTGATGGGGAAGGAATGCTGTGCACAGTTTAATTAGGGATTGAGAGACTTGGGGGCAGTGGGAAGCTGCAGATACCCCGGGCACAGGCCATTAAACTGCCCCTTTGATGTCTGCAGTCCTGGTGTCCCACCGCGCTCCGAGAGGGACAGGAGGAATTCGGGAATTCGGAGGCTGCACCACCCAGCAGGACCTGGTTTGGTCCCTTCTCCGAGGAGTTGAAGTTCCAGTTTTCCCCAGCTCCTATTATTTTGTCCAAACACCTCGGGGAGTGGGAACCAAGGGTGAACATGGACAAGCTCCAAAACAGCCAAGGATGACAGGATGTTCTGGCCAGGGGCTTCACCTCCATGGCCAGGGCAGGGGCGAGGGCTTGGCTGGCTCCTGACTCCCAGGAACTTGGGGCTGGGTGCTGCTCTTCCCTGCCTGGGTGCCCTCATCCCCTGCCTGAGTGCCCCTATTCCCTTCCTGGGTGTCTCTCTTCCCTGCATGATGCCAAACAGTGACACAGAAATGGGATTTGGCCTCAGGAACATTTAAGTTCCCAATCCCTCCCCAGCAGATCCCTGGCCCTGCCAAGGAAGCCCCTTATCCCCCCTGTGGACCNCTGTCTGGGTGTCCCTCTTCCCTGCCTGAGTGCCCCCATTCCCTGTCTGGGTGCCCCTCTTCCCTGCCTGAGTGCCCCCATTCCCTGTCTGGGTGCCCCTCTTCCCTGCCTGAGTGCCCCCATTCCCTGTCTGGGTGCCGCTCTTCCCTGCCTGCGTGCCCCTATTCCCTTCCTGGGTGTCTCTCTTCCCTGCATGATGCCAAACAGTGACACAGAAATGGGATTTGGCCTCAGGAACATTTAAGTTCCCAATCCCTCCCCAGCAGATCCCTGGCCCTGCCAAGGAAGCCCCTTATCCCCCCTGTGGACCCTGCAGTGGGGGGTAGCTCCAATGTTTGTCCCACCTGGGAGGTTCCCAGGATCCCGGTGGGAGCTGGGCAGTGCCAGCATCCCATCCGGACGGGGAGCTCTGCTCCCACATTCCAGGGCAGGAGCTGCTCCTCCCCCCGTGACTGTGCTGGGTACACGACCCCGGGAGGCTGAATCAGCACCCCGAGGGCAGGAGGGGTCCCTTCCCTACCCCTGCTCCCGGCAGGATGTGGTGACCTATCCGTGCTCCATCTCCCGACCTGCTGCGGGCTGCAGGCACATGTTGTGGGAATTCCGGATGTTGTGTCAGGGGTGGCTCATCCCTCTCAGCACACGCAGGGCAGGGAGTGGGGAGCACAGGGGATCCCACACGGAGATGATCCAGAGCTGGCACCTGGCCCATGCCAAGGAGCCGAGGCCGCTGGAAGCATGGAGCTGTCCCATCAGAGCACCAGAGCACCAAATCCCTTGGCGCTGACGTGGGATCTGTGCCTCGGGATGTTCCCCGGGGTGCAGGACACGTCTGGGATGGGATGCTGGTGACACTCAGTGAGCTGAGACCCTGCGTCACCCCAGTGTGACGCCCCCACCACAGCCCTGCCAGCTCAGGTCCGGGGAGGGGCTGGGAGCTCCTGGTTATCCGTGGGGTGCCACACCCAGCTCATCCCACGGGAAATCTGTGGCAGGAAAGGCAACTAAACCCAAGAACCCTGTCCCTGCTGGGCAGTGTGAGCACCCCTCCTCCTCCTCTTCCTCCTCCTCCTCCTCCAGGCACAGCCTCCATAGCATCCCACATTTCCAGATGGCTCCAGTGCCACAGAACGCGGGGCAGAGGAACCAGCGTTGATTCCAACCCCTTCCTCATCCTCCTTGCTTCCCATCCCCACGGGGCTGTCCCCAGTGCCCTGCCTGCTCAGACACCCAGCACTGCTCCCCTGCCTCCTCCTCCTCCTCCTCTCCCGCAATGTGACTCCTCCGTTCTGTAAATAATTCCCATTTCCATTTCCCAGCGCCAGGGTGACACATGGAAGTGGAGATGTGAACTCAGCACACACACAAATGCCTCCCCTGATTAGGACAACTTTTAAGTAGGTCAGAGCCTGGATTGGAGCTGCCTGACAGCTCCCCTATAAAACATCCCGGCTTTAATGCCCTGGATATCTTTGTGGCGTGGAGTAGGAGCAGTTTCCAGGGGCAATGTGGGGGAGCAGATGTTGTTCCCCTGCTGGGGGAGGGCAGCGCTGGGGAAAGTGACTGCTGTAAATGAACTGGTGATTAAGGTCATTAAAGAATCTTAACCCAGGGGCACTGGGGGGGTGGGAGGGGACAGCCGGGCTCCATCCCCACTAACAAGCCACTGGCCAGCCAGCCCATCCCATTGCAGCCAGTCCTGGCAGCCACAGCTCCCCGGAGTGCTGAGGAGTGTCCCCACACACCTCGCTTTAGGTATCAATGGGCACCTTCTGACGCTATTTATAAATTCCCTTGAATCTCCAGCTCCCAGAGCCCTGTGATTAGAGCAGAAAGGTCATTTTTAGCAATGCCTTTCCCTTCCTATTTTTTGGGTGGAGTAAAAATAGCAGGTCACCCACATTTGTGGCCGGGAGGCAAACACATTCAGGAACAAGATCCCTCACCTGGCATCTCCCAGCTCACCCCGCAGTGCCCACGGGCAGCTGCCCAGGGGCTCATCCACCCACCCCCAGCTCCCCCAAACCTCTCCAGCCCCTCAGCGCCACTGTCGCTGATGAGAAAGGAAAGAGGCACGATTTAAACGTGACCCCTCACCCCAAGCTGTGTCTGTAATCTGACGAGCAAACCTTAATAGGCCGAGCCAGGCAGCGGAGCCCAAAGCCCAGATAAAGCCCGGCCCCGCCGACAATTCAATTTCCTTCCATGAGATCAACTTGCAGCTTTAGCAAACCCACTTGTGCGGGCGCTGGGCTGAAACAATCTGGGCTGGCAGGCACGGCCACGCTGCCTTGGGCTGCCACCACCTGAGCCCAGCACCCTCCTGGGGCTGCCAACCACCCCCAGCTCCTTCATGATGCTGCGCAGCGTCATCCTGAGACTGCCAACCACCCCCAGCACCTTCATGATGCTGCGCAGCGTCATCCTGAGATCAACCACCCCCAGCACCCTCCCATGGCTGCTCAGCACCCTCTGGAGCTGCCCACTACCCTCAGCACCCTCCTGGGACTGTCCAGCACCCTCCCGGAGCTGCCAACCACCCCCAGCACCTGCCCAGGGCTGTCCAGCACCCTCCCGGGGCTGCCATCCACTCCCAGCACCCTCCTGGGACTGTCCAGCACCCTCCCAGAGCTGCCAGCCACCCCCAGCACCCTCCCATGTCTGCTCAGCTCCCTGTGCAGCTGCCCACCACCCTCAGCACCCTCTTGGGGCTGCCCAGCACCCCCAGCACAGCCCAAGGACACCGATCCCTTGGAGCAGGAGCACAGGGGACTTTGTCCTTGCAGGGGAGGGATTTATTTCCAGGGAAAGCTCTTCCACGCCCCAGGGGGACTTGTGGCCTGCCCCGGGGGGAGCCAGGCTCGTCCCCCTCCCCAGAGCAGCCATGGGCACCATCAGCCAGGCTGGCCCAGGCGGTGGGAGGGTGGGAATGTGCTCCTGGGGCCGGGACAGTCCTGCCTCCAGGCTGGCCTTGCTGATTGCTCCACAGGCACGCAACCACCTCCTCCTCCTGCTGCTCCTGCTCAGCCCGGTGTGGAAAAGCTGGAGCCTGAAGTGCAGGGGGGGGATGTGTTTTCTGTGCCGAGCAGCAAATAATGTCCGCATGAAAGGCGCGCTGCTGGCTTTTGCTTTCTCTCCTCTTTTTTTTATTGCTGTTGCTAATCTTTGACCTAGATAGCAAAGGAACTTGCTGGGAGAGGAGGAGGAGGGTGCAGGGGCTGGGGCACAGGCAGGGCTGCAGCCGGAGCCTCCTGCCAGGGCACGGCGTGGGGGCTGCACGGGGGAGGCCCCAAAACCTTCGTGAGAGCAGGAACAGCAGTTTTGGAGAAAAAGCAAATGAAAAAAAACCTCTCGAGCCAAATGTTCCTGAAGAGCGTTCACATGGATGGAGTCCATGGAGTATTGCTGTGTTGTATCATTGCAATGCCAAGTTTTCAGCGAGAATTGCCGTTTCTTAATGTCTTTGTGTGTGTTCATTGATGGAGCTCACATTTATAGAATCGCAGTCCCGGAATGGTTCGGGTGGGAAGGTAACTTAAAGCCCATCCTGTTCCACCCCCTGCCATGGGCAGGGACATCTTCCACAATCCCAGGGTGCTCCCAGCCCTGTCCAGCCTGGCTTTGAACATTACATAGATTTGTTTTCATTCCACGTCTCGTGCACAGGAGCGATGTGGGCAGGAGGCAAATCCCTGCCAGGAGCCAAAGCCCCACTTTAGGCTGAGGGCTGGAGGTTGGAGCATCACCCACCTCTCCTTTTCCAGCCCAGCCACCTCCATCCACACCCAGTCCCCCCATTCCCAGGTGGAATTGCTTTGATTTCTGGCATTTGAGCTCTCCTAGATGCCTCCAGTTTACAACCCGCTGCCACCCATTTCCAGCCCACTGGCACCAGTTCGGTCTCTGTCTCTCTCGGCTGAGCGCACACAGGGATCCTTTATTAACAAAGCAGAGCTGCAGGACGAGGATTTCACTTTAAACGTGCTCCTCAATAACCACAGAAAGACCAAATGTAAAACTCATCATCCCAAACCTCAGCCCTGCATCTCCTGCATCGGCTTTGCTCAGCGATCCCAAACTCCCTCGTGTGCCGCATGCACAACTCCAACAATCCCAGTCTCAGGGAAAAGATTAGCTCTTAATTCCCCGAAGCCAAATCAGGACACGACACAGCCCATATTGTTCCAATTTACACCTCCTTATGAGCTTCCTCAGCTCCCTTTATAGTCTCAGTCTCTGTGCTGTGAATCTTCCCCATTTCCAGTCGCTCCGGTCTGGGGGCCCAGCAGCCCCAGGGTCCCACAGCCCCACACCCCGGGGTGGGGCCACTCCAGAGCCCGACAGCTTCTCCTCCGTGGGCAGCACGGATGGGACCCCCCAACAGCTCCTGGCCAAGGTCTGGGTGTCTCCCATCCCCTGCTCAAGCCCCTGGGCAGGATGACCATCCCAGATGGAGAGATGGGTGACCATGGCTGTGTCACAGCTCCCATGGGGACACAGCTGCCAGCGGTGCAGGGACATCTCAGGCATCCCCTCGTGGGTCAGAACCCGGAGCCCTGTGGCCAAGCTGAGCTCAGGAGGGCCCTGGCCGAGAGTTGGAGTTCAGCCTTGCCCAGGGTGCTCCACACAGGGAATCGCAGCTTCAGGCACGGAGGGGTTTCTCCTACTCCAGGCTGTTGCTATTCTGAATTGGAGGATTTCTTAATTTCTTTTAATGAAACATGAGGATCTGATGAACGAGACAGCAGCCTCAAATAACCTCTAGCTTGGCGTGAAGACAAGTCACGGCTGTTTGGGATAAACACAAGCCCTTTCCCAAGGCCAAAGCAGGGATGCTGTGGGAGGGGACGCTGGGGAGGTTGGGAAGGAGCCATCCTGCTGTGGGCTGAGGAGCCCTGGGCACCCAAATCTGCTCTCACAGCACCTTCCCACCTCCGTACCTGCCAGCAGGTCAGGTGTCTGCTTCCCTGTGCTTCCATGGTCCCCACACAAGGTGGTTGCACTCCCGTGGGTGCTCCTTGCCTGGAGTGCCTGGTCCCCTCTGTGCTGGGGACCCTCCAGCCAAGCCACGCCCAGACACCCTGAAACCCTTCCTTGGGAAAGGCACTTTATTCCCAGATCCAACCCTCTGGCTTGAGGGATCTGGTCTGGCATTTTCTGCTGATAAACAGTGGGATGAGACCAGGGAAAAGCAGCAAAGATCGGGAGGCTTTGGTGAGCCTGGCTGGGCTGAGGGCAGAGCCTGGTGCCCCTCGCCCTGGGGGAGAAGCTGATGGTGTTCCCCATGCACAGGCTCTGCTTCCCCCAGCTGCCATGTTCCCACAGGATGGTTTCCCCATGACCTCTCTCTCCCTCCCTCCATCTCCCAAAACCCACCAGCTGCTCCCCACAGCTGCAGCGCCCTGGCCAAGGCTCTCAGCAGAGCCCGGGGCTTGATGTGGCCACGCTGGGGTTTCACCCTCTGTGGTGCATGAAGGAGTTAACGTGCTGAAAACCCCACATCCTCCTCCGGGGGGTTTCCAGGGATGTGGAGCAAATCCTATTACAGCAACACTTACCTGGGGAGCCGTGGGGAGGGCAGCCATGCAGCAAACCTCAGTGGTTTGCTACTTGATTTGTTCCCCAGGAGCGGAGAGCTGGTGGTAGACCAGCCCAGGAGCAGCTGGAAAAAATCCTCACAGCCCAGGAGCTGCTTTTCTGCTCCAAATCCCATAATGGGGGCCTTGGAGGGGGCACCTCGGAGTGGGCATCGCTCCCTTTGAGCCAGGGCGCTGTGGAGAGTCGGGGTTATGCCTTCTTGTGCTCACAACCACCCTTGAGCCCTGATTTTGGAGGGATCTGAACACCCAGCCCAAGGTTCTGGCTGCACCTTACCCAGCCCCACCGAGGAGTCACATCTCAGCCCAGCCAAGCAGGGAGAAGAGAAAAAAAAAAACAGGAGAAAAGGATTAAAATGAGCCCGATCGCCCCGAGCAGAGGAAGGGGAAGGCGGCAAACAGCCTTTTCCACAGCCACGGCCTGGGAAAGAGCCTCGGCACGGCCGCGTCTGCCGGGCTGTCAGAGCTCGGGGTGGGGAGGGCTTATTTCGGGCAGCCTAATAGAGACCTTAGCGGGATAATTGGCAGGAGTGAGGCAATGACACAGCCCTCTTCCGGAGCACGGAGCCCTCCTAATGGGAGCCAGGTGGCAATGCCCCTCCAGCCCTGACCCCGGGCGCTGCGGAGCGGAGCCCGAGCACGACCCCGGGCGCGGGATGAAAGCGGCCCCGCGTCACCCGGCGAGCGCAGACAGGTGCGGGGTGGCCGTGTCCCCCAGCCCGGGCTCCCCCTGGCACCGGCAGCAGCTGTGTCCCCAGGCCGTGGCACGTCTCCTGACGGCCGGCGGGACACGCGGAATTGCCAGCGGGGCACAGGCGGAGAGCGGCGGAACGGCCCTGCTGGAATGTCAAGGACGGAGGGGACAGATGGTCCGTGTCCGTCAGGGAACGGAGCGCTCCTCGGCCCTTTCCCCCCGCGCTGCCGGCAGGGATTTGCGTTCGGCTCGGGGCAGCTGCCGGGGAGCGGCAGGAGACGGG
>VZRR01012424.1:26662-39917 GCA_013398015.1 Oreocharis arfaki
CCCGCCACAGCCACTGCCACCTCCGGCCAGCCGTGTGGCATCCCGCTCTGCTGCGGCCAGCGGGGTCTTTCTTTGGGAAAGAGGGGTCTTGGGATCAGGTTTTCTGTCTGGATAACCCAACCAGCCCTCCCAGGAGCTCCCTTCTGGCACTGAAACTCATGAAATGGCACCAAACCAGCCCCCGTTCTGCTCCCCAGCCCTGGGAGCAGTGGGTGACTGGGAAGTGCTTTTCCTTAACCGCTGTTTCTGGAGGTACAGCGATCCAAGAATAGAGTTTAGGCATAAAATTGGCCTCCTCAGTGAGGGTATGGAACAGCAGCCCAGCCACTGGCCCATAAATCATGGCTCATAAATCCCCGATAATGCAGAACCTGCGTGCTGGCTGCGGCCCAGCTCCAGGTACCTCGGCTTGGAGAGGAACCAAACTTGGAGCAACGTGGAAGCCAGGAACAGGACAGAGCCACCCCATCCCCCACAGCCCCACCACGTCCTACACTCAGAGCTGCTCAGCTCTGAGCTGCCCTAACTGCAGTTTTTGGGGACAGGGACAGCAGAGGGGGCAAATGGTCCCCAGCATCCCTGAGCTCAGGCTCCTGAGGTCAGCACTGACTGGAAATGCAGGGAACAGCAGGGGAGTCTCCCACAGGCAATTCCTTCTTTTTAGGAAAAAAATCCCCCCCCGTGAGTGTGGGGAGGCCCTGGTACAGGGTGCCCAGAGAAGCTGTGGCTGCCCCATCCCTGGAAGTGTCCAAAGCCGGTTTGGACAGCACTTGGAGCAGCCTGGGATAGTGGAAGGTGTCCCTGACCATGGCTAAGGGTGAAACAAGAGGAGCTTTAGGGTCCGTTCCCACCCAAACCATCCTGGGATTCCATGATTCCTTATCCAGGATCACCATTCTGGCAACAGCCCCCTGTGCCAAGGGAGTCTTCAGATGTTTGGTTAAAGCATCCAAATGCAGAAGATTTTATCCAAAGCTTCTTGTAAGCCCATTTAAGCTTTCTAGCTGAGCTAGAAGTCTCGTGAGATTCCCATTACACCAGATTCCCATGAGGATATTCTCCCCCACAAGGCATTTCCAGTTCTGCTCATGTCACTGCACTCCAAACTGCTCAGAAAATAAGGGATCCTGTTTATCCCTCCATTTGGAAAACACAGGACCCCTCTCCCATCTGCTTGTTTTAGGGGTATAAGAAGCACCCTCCCATGAACATGAGGGAGGAAATGGCCACTGGCCACTTCCAGCCTGAGATTCCCTGGGAAAAATGGATGTGCCTCTCACTAGCCGATAGACGGGAGCTGGTTATCAATCCCTCTCAGTGGAGCGTATCCTGCCCAAATGAAGGCTGTCATCCCATGGAACACATCCTGCCCAAATCAAGGCTATCATCCCATGGAACACATCCTGCCCAAATCAAGGCTATCATCCCATGGAACACATCCTGCCCAAATCAAGGCTATCATCCCATGGAACACATCCCGTCCAAGTCAAGGCTATCATCCCTTGGAACGCATCCCACCCGAATCAGAGCTGACTTCCCACCAGTTGGAGTGAGGAGGAGGATCCCAGACATTTCCTCTCCGCAACTGTGCAGGGGCAGAAGCTGACCCAGCCTCACCATCTCCACTGGGAAAGACGAATCATTCCAAAAAAGCCGTGTAATGCCAGGCAAATGCTGTTTCCAGCCTGTGCATCCCTGTCTGTACAGTGGAGTCGGAGAGCGGAGCTCCCAGCACTGACATCCCAGACGGAATTTCCTTGCCCTGCTGCCTTGCACATATTTGTTGGGTTTTATAATACGAGGTGAGACTGTTTCCATCCCGGCTTCCAAAAAAATCCCATTAACATCACTTGTTTCTCACCAGGAACAAGCGGAGCAGCATGGCCGGCAAACAGCTCAACTAGAACTTCCCAAAGTGGGAATGGTCACATGGGCTGGGCTCCAGCCACGGCACCTCTTCCCGAGGTCCTGGAGCAGAAGGATTGTGCCAATCAGGCATTACTTAGATCCAGCATGGTGCCAACAGCGCCCTACAATGCGAGCCCAGAGTGCCCCGGCAGCACCGAGGATGTGGATTTTATCCTTCTACCAAATGGACACTGGTAATGCAGGAATTGCAGCTCCCTTGCCAGATGTGCCCCACTGCTGTTATCGTGGAATATTAATCAGCAAGGCCTGCGTGTAATTTTGGAGTTTTGATTAGAGAAATCTCCCTTACAATAATAATCAGGCTGGGGCCTGGATAAATACCGACGGCTCCGGGGTTGTTGTTGGGATAAAGTGGCACGTTGATTGCTCCGCTCGCCTGCTCATCAATCATTCACATTGCCCCCACCTTCTCCATCCTCCTGGACAATCCCCTTCTTCCCAGCTCCCCCAGAGCCTGTCCTTTCATTAAGAGCCACCTTCCTCCTCCCCTTCCTCCTCTGACCCCACCGCCGTCCCCTCACTCGCTCCCGGCCCCTTCCTCCTCGGCTGGTCCCTGATCCCAGCATTCATCTCCCATTATATAAAGTTTGGCTGCCTTGAGTAAAATAAATTGCAAGCTTTTGAAGGGCTGGGGCTCTGTATATTTTTACGGTTAATGAATCTTCCTGTTTGAGTTTGGGAGATGGGAACGTTGCTTTCCAGCTGCCATGGGCAGCTCTGGCCAGCTGAATCGGCAGGGGCTGGAAACTTCACCCTGGTGTGGGAGAGCTGGGTGGGAGAGAGTTGGGTGGGAGTTGGGTGGGAGAGAGTTGGGTGGGAGAGAATTGGGTGGGAGAGAATTGGGCGGGAGACAGTTGGCTGGGAGAGCATAGGGAGAGATTTGGGAGAGCGTTGGGTGGGAGAATGGCGGGTGGAAGATCTCTTGGTGCAACCTCTGCCTCCTTCCTCACTGGCCCCTTGACCACCACCCTCTGCCATCATGACCCAACCCACAGCCACACCAACCCATCACCCCGAGCTGGACCCAGATAAAAGGAGACCAGCCAAAAAAAGGGATGAGGAAGAGGCTGCTCATGGCCACAGCCATGCTGCCCTGGTGGCAGCCACCCAGAGTGCTCTGCAAGGGCTGCACCAGCTCCTCCTGAGCACAAACTGCTTTTTTTCACGCATGCAAAGCCCTGAAGAGGCAGCACAGAGCCTTCTCAGCCCTCGGGGCCACCAGGGAGAGCTTTGGCTCGCAGGAAAAGCGAGCTCTGGGCAAGCCGTGTGCGTGCCGCGTTTTTCCTCGTCGGCCTCTCCGAGCCGCCTATGGGCAAACTGCTCCAGCCCCTAATTTATTCATCATTGCGACTGATTCATCATCTACGTTTTCTGTCTGGTTCCTTGGCCTGTAGATTATCCGCCAGCAGTTTGTTGAGCATATTTGACATGTGAAACTCAAGCTGTGTTTACTTGTAGTTCATGTACCATGGCGTTTGCCTTGGCCGCCTGCCATCAGGCACGTGGGGCCTGCGCCGTGCCCGGGTTGGCGGAGCGCGGCTTTTCCATGGATGCTCACACGCACCGGCTCAGCCCTTCCCGGCTGCAACATTCCCTGCTGCTGGTAGCGCTCGCCTGGCTCCTCCCGGCTCTCCCCCGCTCCGAAACCGTGTTTCTGCGAGCGTTCGAATGCATGAAATCCCATCAAACCTGGAAGAGGAAGCCGGGGAGGGCTTGCCAGCCCTGGAACAGCTTTCTTCCTCCAAACGTTCCGAGCTGCGCGGAGCACAAGGGAGTCTCCGAAGGTGAATTTCCACTCTTGCAGCATATCCATGACCTCAAGCGAAGGAAAGGAAACGTTTCCCAGTGCTGGGTCCCAAGAAGAGCCGGAGGGGTGCCTTGCCCTGGTTGTGAACCCGTAAGGGACTCCAGCCCTCTCCATGGGGCTGACCCAGACAGGGGAAGGGGACTCGGTCCCCTGTGTCACACCCCTACCACAATAACCCCATTAACATCCCCACACATCAGAGCCAGGCACACGCTGAGGGAGAGGCGAAAAAAGGAGCCTTTTCTGTCTGATAGGCTTCAAAAATATGTATTTGATTTTCAGATGTGAAGCCGGAATTGCATCCAGATGGACTGGGGGTCACCCTCCCTGACACTGGCTTCCCATTACACTGATATTGGATGCAGATATGTTTTATCCAGATAGCTGACAAATACAACGTGCTGCTGGCTCTCCTGAGTTTTTTCAAGCCATTTCCCCTGCCAGTGCCACCATTCCCAAGTCTCTGGTTCCCCGTCACTGCCTGCTCGGTGTCCCAAGCCCATCCCAGTAGGACAAGGGAATGATTCCTTCCACCTTCCAGCCCTCGCAGTCTGGCTGTTTACACCCTCCTGTTTATTCCCCTCCATCACCCTGGAGACGGGGCCCAATTTTCAGGGACAGATCTGACTTCCCAGCCACCGGCATCATCCTAAACACAAACAAACCTGAAGCAGGATAAAAAGCAGCATTTAATAATATGGCAAGATTTGTGGGATTAATGTATTGTGTTAAATGTGGCCATAAAAATATACAGCTATTAATTGGGTCGTTCCAGCTCTGAGGCCCCCGGGCGACTTCAATCCTTGCTCCTGTGTTTTACGGTGTCCCCGGGATCTGTTGATGGAATTACTGCCGTGTTCTAATAGGAATAGTAATAATAATAATAACAACAATAGCAGTAATAATATATTTCCGTGCCTCCCGCCTCTCCCGGGGTACTTTGCAGTTAGATCCTCGGAGAAGCCGCAACTCATAACCATCTCTTCAGCCTGATTTCCTTGGGAAGGGATGAGCCGAGCGGCGGGGGGAGCAGGGAGCACGGGGGATTTGCCCTTATCCATCTATATCCATGACCTGCCTTTCCCAGGAACCCCGTGGATGGAAGGGGATGTGTGGGGCCAGGTTGGCGTTGTCTCCGTGGGAGGTGCCTCGTGTTGATCCCTATCCCTGTGGGAGCTGCAGCCACGGAGGAAGGGGTGTTGTGCATCCTCCAGCTCCCACCACGTCTCCGGTGGCCGGGGAGGAGCAGATGTGGAGCAGGAAAGATCCACTCAGGTCGTTATTTACAGCCCCTGCCTGTGCTCCGGGAAGTTCTGCTCCTTTTTTTTTCCTGCTCATTGAGTTATCTGGGAAAGGATCGCTGTTTTCTCCAATGTATTCATTATCCAGAATTATTTGGGGCCTAACATAGGGGGATCTTTCCACTGACTTAGCTGGGTTTTGGATTAGGCCCTTAATGAATAATTTCTGCACATAATTCTTGGCCTGTGTCTTGTTCACAGGCAGTTTACTGCGAGAATTCCAAAGTCAAGCTGCTTTATTGGCCCTATAGGTCAGCTGGGATTATTTCCCTTCCCTGAGTAGATGACTCTGAGCACCGGGGCTTCAGCACACACATTTTGTATTAATTCAAAATTTGCTTTCTATGAATATTTTACAAGAGGGCCTTAAAATTCACTGTTTCCATGGCCATTCCTCCTTGTAACTCATTCTGTTTGCTTGAATATTAACTGAAGGCAAACAGAGCAGGGCCGTGTGGGGATTGGAGCCGGAGGAGCGGGCCCAGAGACCGGAGGGGAATTCCACTGAGGAGCACTCCACAAATGTCAGTGCAGATGAAATAAATAATCCTGCCTGCTCCGGCCCTCGCCTTGGCTCCCTCCTGCCTCTGCGTCCCAGCGGTGCTCGCTCCAGCAGAAAGGGAAGCAATCCATTCTCACCTGGCGATTCAGGCTGTCCTTCCTCACCAGAATGGTTGGAAGCACTAATAAAGCGTGGAAAAAGGGGAATGGTGGTTGTGTTTCGCTGGCAAAGCATCTCCCTGCAGTGCCGCCCGCCCTGCGTGCTCCTGAGCGGCCTCGCTCCTGGGATACGTGTGCTGGTAGGGAATGGACAGGGACCCCAATCCAGCATCTTCTGCTGGCTGCAGACCCCCAGGCAGGAGGATGATTCCCACCCATTTCCATCTCCAGCAGGGTGCCCAGAGAAGCTGTGGCTGCCCCATCCCTGGAAGTGTCCAAGGCTGGACAGGGCTTGGAGCAGCCTGGGATAGTGGAAGGTGTCCCTGCCCATGGATGACCTTTAAAGGACCCCTCCCACCCAAACCATTCTCCAAGTCCATGATTCCATGATCCTGTGCTGTGTTTCTGGGAGTCAGCAGGGAGAGGAACCAAAGCCGTGGACACCCATTGGGGTCGCCTCTCTGCTGAGCTGTGTCTGCAATCCCAAAAGCAGCACCCTCTGGCATTGGAAAACCAGCAGGAATAGTCTACTGGTGCTGGCTGGAGGGGCAGGATGTTCCTGAAGGAAGAAGAGTCCCTGGAACATCACCCTGTGGGACCTGAGGTTCGCACCATCCCCTCCTCTGAGGGAGCCAGAGCTGGAGGGTCACCTTCAGCTCCCAGTTAAAGTGAGGAAAGGCCAGAATGCCCCAGCTGACCTCAACCTTTCCAGGGCCTATTTTCACCAGCGCTCTCCACGGGGGGGAATCTGGCCAGCAGCTTCCAGGCTGTCAGATCCATCCCCTTCCCAAGAAGCCGGAGAAGAAAGCACATGTTTCCTGGCTGTCATGGAGCACGGAGCTGAGGAACGGGGAGGGCTCTGCCTGCCGGAATGTGCCTTGCATTTGGGCTGGGATTCTAATGGATTCTGATGTGATTTTTTTCCCCTGATTTGTACCAGGCCATCTGGATTTGTTTCTGAGAGATGCTGCTTTAATACACTTCAAATTTCCCATTGAGTCTCAGGCACCAAAGAGAGGGGGAGGGGGTGAATGAAAAGCAAATTTAATAACAGAAAGACCTGAAATCTATTAAATCTACATTAAAATACATTTGGTTTCCCAGTGGGTGCAAAGTGCCATAACGTTTTACTGGGTTTATGACGCTGGCAGAGGCTCTGGATGAAAACGGAGGAGCGAGTCCAGGGTCCCTGCTCAGTAGTTCACTGAGGTGGAGAGAAGGAGTCGTCTGCAGTTTGCAAACGCAGCAAAAACGGAAAAGCCTTCTCGGGTAGATCCGCAGAGAGCTCGTTCCACATGTGTTTCCGTTAAGGATGTTCACAAAACCTGAGCAGCGAGAGACGGTCAGGTTCTCAAATTATTCGGGACTCTCGTTTTCCCTCTCGTGCTCCAGCTTTGGCAGGGCCCCTCCGCACGGCCTCCCCCCGGCTCCCTCCCGCTGCTCCACAGCCGTGGATTTGGACTCAGGAAAAGTGCCGTATCCAGAGACAGGGTTGGATCCACGGGCTCAGGTTTTCTCCATCAGCAGGAGCAGGGAGCACAGGCAGGACAGAGCAGCTCCTGCATCCCATCCTGCTCCGTGATAACAAGAGCACGTGGCATTCATGTGAGACAGCCTCTGGAGCCCTGGGAGTGTTGCAGCTCTGTCAGCATCCACATTTTCAGAGGATTAAACCCCTCTGTGCATTGCCAGTGGGTAAAACACCAGCACAGGCTGCCCAGAGATGTGGGAGATGCTCCATGCCTGGAATCATTCAGGGTCAGATTGGGCAGGGCTCCGAGCACCCTGGTCTAGCGGAAGGTCGGTCTACAGGAGGGTCGGTCTAGGTGGCCTTGCAAAGTTCCTTCCAACCCAAACCATTCTAGGATGGCTCCCTATGAACCCAGAGTGCATCAATCCCATCCTCACAGCATCCCACTTCCCTGCTCCCACCCTGCTCCTGCAGCACCTCACAGGCAGTTCTGCCAAGGGCACTGCCAGTTTGTCCAGCCCTGCTGGTCTGGCTGCTCCATGTCCCACCCCACGCTGCTCCTCACTGGTCAGGGCCAGCTCAGGGGCTTAATTCCTCCCTTCACTGATCCAGGCTCTGGCACTTCCATCGTGTTCAATCATCACGGAGCAGAGTTTGCCGAAGGGCTGAGAGGAGTCTTTGGATCCTTCAAGATAGGATGAAGGGATGTCCCAGGTGAATGGCCTTCCCCTCGGTGAAGGCCCTCCATGTATGGTCAATCCTTGTGCCCCCCATCCCAGGCTCTGCCTGGTGCCTCAGCCTCAGGAATGGCGTGGGGAGGCTGTGTGTGATCCTGCGTGTGATCCTGTGTGTGATCCTGCGTGTGTTCCTGTGTGTGATCCTGCGTGTGTTCCTGTGTGTTCCTGTGTGTGATCCTGTGTGTGATCCTGTGTGTGTTCCTGTGTGATCCTGTGTGTGATCCTGTGTGATCCTGTGTGTGTTCCTGTGTGATCCTGTGTGTGATCCTGTGTGTGATCCTGTGTGTGTTCCTGTGTGTTCCTGTGTGTGATCCTGTGTGTGTTCCCTGTGTGATCCTGTGTGTGATCCTGTGTGTGTTCCTCTGGATGCTCCTGTGGATGTTCCTGTGGGTGTTCCTGACCACCCCATGGCCGTGCCAGCTGCAGCCCTGCTCTCGCCAAGCCAGCAGCAGATGTTTAGGGCAGAGCGAGTCATCCCCCGGCCAAATTTCCATGCTGGGAGGGAGACTCCTTCCTCTGCCAAAGCCAGGCCGAAGCTTCCCCCAGGATGGGGTTAGCCAGCAGGCCGGAGATAATGGGAAGATGTTAAGGCAACACAGCTGGCAACCATCAGCAGCTGCTCCGGCTGCCGCAGCCCCGGCTCCATTGTTCGCAGGGAAGAGGGATACCGACCTCTGGCCAGCGGTGGGTAGGGAACAGGAACAGGACAGGCTTTGGAAAGGAGGCCAAAGCCCAGCCTGGATGGGTCACAGATGACTAATCTCGCAGGGAGCTGCTCCCACAGCTCCAACAGCTCTAAGAGCCCCAGCGTTAATGAGCCAGTGGGTGAATCCCACCACGCTGACTTTTAATGACGAACTGGACAAATTCCAGCCCTTCCTCTCCCCCTCCCTTTTCCCACAGCCACCCCAAACAAACCCTGCTGAGCTCTGCTTGGCCCTTATAAATCGCACCTCGTGTCAGCACCGAACTTGGGAAACTGGGTGAAAAGGCCAGGATTCAGAGAGAGCTCTGTGGGTGGACATGGGTGGTTGGGTTCCCTCTGCTTTTCCCCTCCTGGGCAGCTCTCCAAGCCTCCAGCAGAGACAGGGGTACAGCTCAGCCTGTCTGGAACATCTCTGGTTCATCGGACCTGAAACAGCCGGGTCCTGCAGACCTGGGAAGTGCATCCACGGACAACTGGCCGTGTCCCGCTCCCGTGACACCCGGAGCTGGCAGTGCCGAGGCCCCGCGACCCCGCAGCCGGAGCAGCACAAATCCGGGCTCGGGAGAGGAGCGTCATCCTTGGCTGAGCCACAAAGGGGAGGGAGAACCACCCCTACCAGGCCACATGGCACGAGGAGGATGCTGCCTTCAGTGCTCTCATCTGCGCTTCCAACCGGAGCAGGAGAGCTTGGAACGGGTTCAGGAACGAGCTGGGAGTGAGTCAAGGCAGTGGAAAATGTGCATTACAGTGACAGAGCGAAGAAGCTCCGGCTGTTTGGTTTATTGAGGAGACCAAGAGGTGCTTTGCTCACGGGCCATGAGCATATGCACGGAGAAGAGATTTCTGATAGCAGCCGGCTCTTTAATCTAGCAGGAAAAGGCATTACAACATCCCTCCTTGGAAGCCGAAACAAGACAAATCCAGATTAGAAATAAGAAGCACATTTTGAGCCGTCAGAGCAATTAAGCGTTGGAAGGAATCCCTGGGGACAGAGTGGGATCTCCATCACTCAAAGGCTTTTCACGGAGACTGAGGATCTTTCTCAAAAATGTGTTTCGTTTTGAGCACGTGCGATGGGGTCTCTGCCAAGGCTGTGGAATGCAGGGGGTCAGCCTGGCTGGTCACAGTGGTCCCTCCTGGCCTGGAAATCCATGGATGGGGTTAGAATTTTCTGAAAGGAGCGAAAAATAACCCAGGACAGGCTGGAGCATTTCTCACCCTGGGTTTTGCATGGAAAGCCTCAGAGATGAGGCCCAGTCCTGCTGCCCATGGCAGAGATGCCCACGCTGGGAAGGGGAGGATGAGCCAGGACTGGAGCTCTGGTATTCCTGGGGTACCACGGCAGGTCACTTCTGCTCTGCTGTGTCCCCGTGGCCACCAGCCATGGGACGTGCACATGCTGGGGACAACCACCATCCCCCAAGACATCCCTGTGCAAAGAAACCTCCCCCAGGCAGCTCTGGGAGATGCAGGTTCGTACTCAGCCCAAGGTGAAGCAAACCCAGATGGAAAATCTGTCAGGGCTAGAAGGAAGCCAGCTTGGAATGGCTCCCTTTTCAATTAATTTAATTTCATTTTTAATGATTATTTTCAGGCGCTTTTAGTCCTGAACAAAAGGAGCTTTAAATTCTTCAGGAGCAGTGACTGTTCCAGAAGGGGCGAGGGAAGGTGGGAAGCCCACGGGACTTCGTTAGGAACGCTGGAGCCGATGGGAAGCAGTGGCTCAGCATGGCACAGGCCAGCATGAGAGAAACCTGGCAATTATTCCGGGCCCAGCAAAACCCCCTCGCCCTGTCCTTGCCCCTGGAAAGGCTCAGGAGCAGATCCAGGAGATATGGCACTGGCAGACACAGAGGCACCGTGTCCAAGGGCAGTGCCCCCATGCTGGGAAGCTGCCTGCCCCTGGTGGGATCAGCAAATGCCAAGCTGTCAATCCCACAGCGATTTGGGACCACCAGTGACCCCCCTCTACATGATGATA
Organism: Oreocharis arfaki; assembly: GCA_013398015.1. Lineage (NCBI taxonomy): Eukaryota > Metazoa > Chordata > Aves > Passeriformes > Paramythiidae > Oreocharis > Oreocharis arfaki. The sequence continues at coordinate 37,255 of VZRR01012424.1, forward strand.
ACACTGCTCCAGCTGGGAAATGGGTGTCCTTGGCTCTTCCAGCTCCTCCAGGGGCCAAGTGAGTTTGGCCATTGGTACCACCACAGTCCTGGGCACTGCTGGAGATGCATGGTTAAGATCACATGGAACCATGGAATCAAAATAGTTTGGGGTGGAAGTGGTCTTAAAGACCATCTCATTCCATGGAAGGCACACCTTCCACTGTCCCAGGCTGCTCCAAGCCCCATCCAGCCTGGCCTTGGACACTTCCAGGGATCCAGGGACAGCCACAGCTTCTCTGGGCACGCTTTGCCAGGGCCTCCCCACCCTCATGGTAAAATCCATCTTCATGGCAAAATGCATCTTCCAGCAGACCGCTGGACCCTCCCAGGGGTGGGATGACCAGTCACTGGATGTCCCATCAGGAGCTGGGATGAGGCTCAGCCTGACAGGAGCAGCAGAGAGAGAGCATATCCTGAATATCCATCTCCAGTGGGGTGGGATGTTGGAGGACTTGGGATTGTCTGGTGCTGCAGCTCTGTGCTCAACGTGAGTGAGAAACAAGGTCAGCATTAGTCAATCTCCACCAGGACAGGCAACAGAGGGGCAGAGGGACAGGACAGGAGCTCTGAGGGTGGAAGGTGATCCAACAACGCCTTTTCCTCCCCTATGGAAAACCAGGAGAGGGTCATGACCCCACCAGCTCAGAATCTCCAAGCTTTGGTTATTTCATTTAATTTAATGCTCCTCTTTCTCCTGTTTAATTGCATTTATCGTCATTAAAATATCAACAGAAGATCCTGGCTCTGGCCCAGGCTGTCTGGTGCTCCCAGGAAGTTTCCCATTTATTTGATGGATTCAGCCACCTGCTCTTGGCTCTGCCCTGCTCTGTTTGCAGCGGGCAAAACCTCATCAGGAGTGAAGCAAGAGCCAAAAAAAATGGAAGAAAATCAACATGGGCACAAAAATTCAGCCACTTTGGAGCAGTTGGAGAAGGGGTGGGGCAGGATTCCACCTGGGATTTGCAAACCTCATCCTCGCCAGCTGAGGGAATTCTGGTGGCATCGTTCCATGTCTCTGGATACTCGGTATTCATGGAGCAGTTCCTCTCGTTCAAAAGTAGGAATTAGGTCTCGAGACCACTGTGGCAGGACTCAGACGTTGCAAATGGCAGGAATTAAAAGCAGAGCAGGAAGCGGCTGATCTGTTGTGGATGAAGGCGGGGATGAAGGAGAGGGAGGTTCACCAGCATCTCCCAACGCCTGGAGCTGCACCTTCTCCTCTGTGCCGTGACCTTCCTTCAGCTGCTCCGCTCTGGGTTCCCACAGACGGGCAGCAAGGGCCTTCCCGAGCCCAGGAGTCAGGGAGTGATGGGGAATGGCTGCCTCATCCTCCCTCTGGAACCCAGGAGAGGCCTCTGTGTGTGTCTCCATGATCCTGGAGCTTCATCTCCCATGCTGACCTCCATCCATGCCGGGGTGGATGGGGTTTGGAACAACCTGTTCTATGCACAGTGTTCCCTCCCATGGCAGGAGGAGGATGGGCTTTAAGGTTCCTCCCAACTCAACCCATTCCATGGTTCCATGGCTGTTCCCTCTCCAGAAGAGGGGAAGAAGGTGCTGGGTAATCAGGCAGGCACAAACCAGCCACAGAGTAAAGGAGAAGACAAACCGATAAAAAATATTAAATTATTATTCTGTAAGATGTGGATCCAACTTCAGGCTCCCGTTACTCCCTCAGCACAAGCATGGGGAAGGTGCAGGTGACTCCTCGGAAATCCTCTGTGCATCCTCTCCTGTGGAGGACATCTCAAGGGGACCCCAGGCAGGGCTCAGTCCCTGGAGTGGGGAATCACAGCAGATGGGAGCCGGGAGGGATCCCACGGATGCACGGTGCCGGGATACCTGGGGAGCTTGGGAAGGCTGATGCGGATCTGACAGTGTCCATGAGCAGGAGAGCACAGGGGGCTCTGCCTGCCCGAGGGATGTTCATTACTCCACTGAGGTGACACCCAAGGACACAGAGTTACTCTCAGCCAATGTGTGGGGAGACAGGAAAAACCCCATGGCAGTGGAAAAATCCTGTGTCCTGTTTGGGGATGTCCTCAGGGACCCAGAGATAATTCAAAGACCGACAGAAAGAGGCCCAGCTCTCCCCTTTCCTTTGGGTAGGGCTTTGATTCCCTCCAAGTCCCAAGTCAGCTGCTCCCTCTTGTTTTCTTCCCAGAAGAAAGACAATCCACGGCTTCAGCTTTCCTGCTCTGCCCAGGGCAGCTCTGGCAACCAGAATATGGGAGGCACAGAGCTGCTCTGGGCTCCAGAATGGAAGCAAAACCCAGACACATTTGCATGGGAGCATTTTTGCCGTCTCTGGAGCAGCAGAAATGCCTCTCCGTGGACTCGTGTGGTTTCTCTCCGGGTCTGTGATGAAATGTGCGGCGCGGGGAGGGGTTCATTAGCAAAGCCTTGGGAAGGTCTTGCGAAGGCCTCAAGTCCTCCAAGTTGTTACCACAGGGAGAGCCAAAGACAACTCCTTGGCTCCAGTTCAGGACTGTCTTTATTGCAGGAGGCCTTGGAACGGGGCAGGAGGAGCCGAGCTCCGGAGCTGCCAAAATGCAGAGCTCTGGCAGCACCACGTCCTGTCCTTGTGGGTCACACAGCCATGGCAGCACCACGTCCTGGCAC